>CM075855.1:15923621-16211121 GCA_037975125.1 Latrodectus hesperus
GGAAGTTTATTTTTTATTAAATTTGAAATAAAAAATATTAAAACATTACCTAAAGTATCAGACCACAGTTTTGTCAGTAAGAGTGAAATTAAATCTGTCGAGAGAATATTTGAATATAAAATGAATAGTTGAAAAAGTAAAATAAAATTAAATATTCCGTAAATTTAAAATATTACTGTTATTTATTGCATATTTCAGCTTCTTTATATTTTCTAGCTTTAACTAGTACACAAAACCGAATATATTAATAAGAGAATATGTAGTAATAGTTTTACTCTATACTTATTTTTTATTCTTTTCAGAATATTATCTATCAAGATTTTTTATTCTTTTCAGAATATTATTTGTATATAACATTTAATCCTTTAATTTTAAACTGATTTGGAATTTCGGTTTTAAATTGCTTGCTTTTGTATAATCTATTTCATTGGTAACCACCTTCTATCTCAAAAAATAATCAACAAAAACAAAAATGGTAATAAAATAAAAACAATTGATCGAAATGTAGTGACATTTTCACTGGTTGTCGAATAGAAGAAGCAATTCTGGGCAAAATAACAAAATAAAGCAATTGTTTTTAAAGGAACTGTATAAATTATAGTGTCACACTTGAGGTTCAAAATGCTTAGTAGCGTTTGACCACCTCTACTGGAGACCCAGGCTCATCAGTGAGGATTCACACTTGCAAGCAGGTCATTTACAGCATTTTGAGGGAACTGTGACCATTCTAGGAGAATATAGAGTCTCAGTTCATGAACGCTCCGGGGAGGATTTCACAGAACAGAAAAGTTTCTAGAGAGCATATCCCAGACATGCTCTATTAGGTTCAACTTGGGTGAATGCACTGATCATTTCATTTGAATCATTGCTTCACGTTCCACGTATTGGTTGGTTACACGAGCAGTAGGCATTCGCGCGTTATCGTCTATAAAAATGGCATCAAAGCACATGGTTTCCAAGTATGGATGATCTTATTGGTCGAGGATTTCATCCCTATAAATAATTAATGTCAATGAGCCAGGATGGAAGATATGGGATTAATTCAGATTCGCATTAATATTCATCCTTAAACCATGAGATCATTACTACTGTAGCTGTGCCTTGCAGGGATATTATATGCTTGATATCAAGTTTCTCGTAATTTCCATAACCGTATCCGTCGTTGCTTATACGGAATCGGAACTCATAGGGAAACAGAACATTGATTCATTACTGTGGTGTCCAATGAATGTGATCCAGAGCCCACTGTAACCGAACTCTCGTGGAAGACGATGTTAGTGACATATTAGCTGACAGTAGTCTGAAATACATGACTTATGCAGCTGTCTATGAAAAGCTTTCAGGTATATCGCTATTCCAGAAGACGTCGCAACACTCGAAGAAAGTTGCCTGGTTGAACTCGTCAGGTCAAGCTAAAGTTTCAGACACAGATAAGTCTTCCCGAGCTATTGTTACTATATGATTGCTGTTGTAATCACCAGGTTTTCACGACGCTTTATACTACTTTTAATATTGATTTCACAAGTAGCTGATGATCGAATGACTGAGATTTAAAGCTCGCACACCACCTCTGACATTTGTTCTCCCGAATAGACCCCACCGATTGCATGATGGTAATATGTTTCCATTAAATACAGTCGATGAGTTATTTTCAGAAATTTCAAGCATAGAAACGAAGTAATGAAGCACCAGTCAAGTGTAATATCCGAAGCAACGAAAGAAATCGAAACTTTGCAAAGGAACTTGGTTTTTATATAAATTTTTTATATATTATTTTGTTACTTATATATATTTATATCATTTTACTACTCTGCAAGTAATAATACTACATCGTTATACAAATGTGTTAGTGCGGAACTACTTACACATCTCACAGCGTATTTCTTACACAAAGTTCGTCACTGTGGCCTTATTTCTTTTCAAGTTATGCTAATTTTCTTGCCTGTTTCTTATTGTTTGAGGTAGAGAATGTAATTTAAATTATGCCATAATATTTTTGAAGAATTCGTTATCTTAACCTCATTTTTCAAAGTTATTACCCATGAAAACATTTTATCAAAATCAGTTTTAATTTGAAATCCTTAAAACTTTAAAATATCTCCATCGAGAAAGAAATTTAAATTCATATATTTTTAAAAAGACACATTTTTAATTTAAAGAGTTACAAAACTCTTGTTTTATAATTACATTTGTGATTAAGAATTTTGGATCAAATAAAGTAATATGAACTAATTTAGTTAGATAGGTAATCCATTATTCAGAGTCTGCATAATTTATACTAATGTAAATGTTACATGTTTTTAATCAATATTTACTTTATTATTTTTGTGAGAATAATGTACTAAATCAATCAACAATTAATAAACCAGTCAATTGAATAAAATTGCGAAATTTCAATTGAAGTAATTAAATACAATTTCATTTTTAGTTAAAGTGCTATGTAAAGTTTTGACATACTGTTAAAAAATGCTAGACATTTTTGGGAATATTTAATTTTCTGTTAAAAACGTGACATAAACTAAATTTCGTCTTTTGAAGTAATTACATTTATTTTTCCAGAGTCTCATTTGTTTGATGTGAATATATCTTAAGCTGCTTAGCTTAGTAAACAGAAGATGCTGGGAATGTACTTCTACATTCTGTTCTACACTGATAAGCTGAAAGACAAGTGTCTCCTTGCTTAATTATTTTCATACTTATTATGATGGCTGAAAATTCAAACATTTTCAACAGATTTTAAGAGTTCCATGTATAGAACTGAAATGCTTGCAATTTCACAAGAAGTCTGCACACACACATATATTTGTTACTGTTTTAGTTATTTTATTAATTAACTTGTCAGATTTAGCGCTTTTATATCAATATAAATTTTCCACGCTTTAATTTTCTTATCCTAAATTATTCTATATTTTACAATTCATATTGGTTATAAGAAAGCTATTTAATGCTTATATTTTACTTCAAAATTATAATTTTTTATGGTGATATTTCTTTTTTTTTTGAAAAAGTATTGAGAAACTAAAAAAATTAGTTTTCTCAATTCAAATTTGTTGGAAATTTAATTCTATTTCAATGAGAATAATTATAAATATTTTTGTTGAATCATGTTATTGTTCCTAGGGTTTTTATCTTCAATAGAAGGATATTTACACTTTAAAAATATAAAAATGGTTTAATAAATAATATAATTTCTCACTTTTTGTCTTTTTGATTAAAACTTAGATCTGGTGCAGCAAATCTTTTTTGGACCCAATCTAGAAAACATAATCAATCAACTAACCTTATGTCTCATTGAAGTTATATTTATTGATAAATTATAAGTGCAAAATTTATACAACTTAATACATATATTAAAATCAAATAAAAATTTATGTTTAAACACAATCTCCTATAATGTCTGTTATTATCATATAAAATTGACTGAAAACATTGCATTTTAATTGTTTTACAAAATGAAACATTGAAATTGTAAACGTTAACACCCTATAAGAAATTTATGAGTTCAATAAGTACATAATAAAAAGAGAACACGATGCAAAGTATTATCGTGAAAAATTATATATATATATATATATATATATATATATATATATATATATATATATATATATATATATATATATATATATATATATATATATATATATATATATATATATATATATATATATATATATACGAACATTAATGTTACAAATTGTTTAAGAGTATTGGGAATTTAAATAAGGTTTTTTCAAAACTTCTAGATGTTCTTCGCTTATACATCTAACATTCTCGCTTATTAATTAAAATTTCATCGCTTTTTCATCATCATTATTCATTTACATCTAGAATTCAAAATTCTAGATGTACTTAGCTTATTGCAAGTTTTAATCAATGAGCAAATACAGAGGAACATTAACGGAAAACTTTTTACCAGGTGTAAAACCATAAAAAAATTCAGAATTTATACTTAACAAGGCACTATTGTAAAATTATTGAAAAAAATTTGAAACTCATCTTTCAATCAAGAATTTTAAAGCTTGTTTATGTCAGTCGCAGATTCACGTCAGTTTGCGAACATCCAAGGATGTGAATTGTACTTTTAAATCCTGAATAATTTTCTTAATGAAAACATTCAACCAATATTTGATTAGTTATTTTTTATGTTTTATTTGCTTGCAAGTTTTATAAAATAAAGAAAAAGAAAGAAGAAAGTATTGCAGCTCAAAAAGTTGCTTGGATATTTGTTTCGTCGAGGAATAGCTTAAATAGGTCACAATCATCATAAAATATCAAATTGTAAAATAAATTAACAATAAATCAAACAATAAATAAAAATATCAAAACAATATTTCAAATAGTAAAATGGAAATTTGAAAAATAAATTTTTAAGTTCGAGAACTTAATATGTATCATAAAAAGTCTTTTCTAAAGAAAAATATATTTTATAAGAACTAACTAAGTGAAGTTGAATAATCATTATTAATACTTTCAGTTCAGCAAATCATATGTATGAATTCTTCATGAGCCGTAAATTATTCAAGCCGTTCCAAATTCATTTGAGATCTAGGTTCAGATCGAATTAGTTCTCGTTTACGAAATGTTACCGTAAAACACCAGCCAAACATCAAAGACGCTGCAAACTATCGAGAGATGTATTATCTTTTTTAATACTACATAGAGTTTTAAATTTAAATTGATTTCAGCATTTAATTGTATACAACACACATATGTGCCTACATATTTGATCAATGGATCAGTCATATTTAGCACAATTCTCTCAATTGTGGAAAATGAAAATGAATTATTTTCAAAAAAAGATTTGTGGAAATTGAGGGAAAAATGAGCATCTAATTTGCCAGCTATGAGCAATTTTAATCAGAATTGCCCATACGATTGAATTTCTTCTTCAGGAATGATAGCCAAAAATCTTCAAGATGGAATCCTCTTCGCCAAATGGTAAAGTCATGTTTTGCCTTTCAGCATAAAGATCAGAAACTACCTTACAGCCAGTTCTCGATGATATCGAATACATCCACTTAGAATTTGAGAAATTTTTCTAATTTCAAATAATATAACAAAAAGGAGGGCTTTAGACATTTATGACAAATGTAAGCAAAAAATCAACTCCTGTTTTCCTGTTTCTCTGATTTCCTTGAATGATATAAAATATTAAACTCAAATTACAGTGTAAGCAATATTTCGACAAGATACATTTGAAATATTATAGTAAGTTTATATAGTCATACCACACACACACATACTTTCCTGTGGTTCCAATCATATCTTAGTCAAAAATATATAAATTTTGTATTATCTGTAATCACAATAGTAATTAATAAAAGTTATAATTCTTAGTAAATACTACTTTTTTGGGTTACTAAAATTATTATTAATAAAACTAAAAGAAAAATATTCTGTTAAATTATGCAATTTTTATACATATTGTATTCAATTTTTATATACATTGTATACACATCATTTTCGCTCTCAATAATAGTTTAAGGTTATTAAGTACTATAAATGATATCCGTATTTATTTTATGATTATATGCTATCAAGTATCTCGAATATCTTCTCAATTCCACGGTTAACTATTGGATGTGGTTGCCTGGTCTGTTAGAGAGCTTGTTCTCTTCATTAGAGGATAGCGAGTTGGAATCTCTAACCAACTGAAAGTCCTTCGTGATATCTAATGGCGGCTAGAACACATTAAATTGGTCATGGTCACAATGTCATCCATGTGAAGTGATAACTCTGGCACGACATGTTTGGGGTTTTCTACTTGGTCACTGTGTCTAAATTACAAAGATCCTACTTGAGGTTTATGAGTCTTTAGATCCCATGGTTTCCGTTCAAGTGAAGCGGCGTGATTCCCTTATCCATGCACCGGTGCTCTCATGTAAAAAGTTGTTGGATTTAGTGCAGGTTTTTTTTACACCAAGGGGATGAGTAACGAAAACATTTTCAATTTCATAATTTTCTACAAAATATTAATTTTATAAAAAGACAAATCAGAACAGTGATTCAAAAAACTCCGTAGAATGCTGAATATTATCTGCTGATTAAATTTTTCTAATGTTTAACAGACTTTTTCAGTGTTGATTACTAGGCTTAATCCTTTTGTTTACATTATTTTCTAGTACTGATTCTTAATTACAGTGTGGCGAAAGTTAACTGCGTCGAGGGTTTAGAAAAGTTATTAGCTTTCTTTATTTAGGATTACAAATATATTTCTAGGTATATTTGAAAAATAGTTTTGATATTTCTAGAATAGTTTTGCTTTGTCTATATCACTATTATTTAAAATATAAGTTTATTTGATTCATACATTAAGAACTTTAACTTGTACAATATTTATTATGTACCTCAAAATGTGAATAATCTGAAACATATAATAATCATGGTGAGAACACTTGATTCACAGTACTATGAGTTTTTCGTTCTAAAATTAAAAAGATTTTGTCCTAAAATTTTATTCAGAGTATCAAGTAAATTGTTTAGAAAAATGGTGCAGAATTTGAAGGAATTTACTAAAAAAAATTTTCTTGCTGAAATATAAAATGCTAATATTTATGTTTTATCGTTTTTAAGAAAATTCATTTAACAATTTCATGAAAAATAGTGAAATGATTTTTAATATATATATATATATATATATATATATATATATATATATATATATATATATATATATATATATATATATATAGTTTTCAAAAATGAATTTGCGCTAGTAAAGGCAGAGATATTTCAGTTTGTCCACATGGTTAAATTAGATGTTTCTCTACGAACTGAAGCGTATGAAAATATTAAGAATATTATTTCGATAAGTTTAAAAGTGAAATTAAAATATTTTTAGTCAAGTCAAATTATAAAATTACATTCTGTAGTCATGCATTTAGAATGCTAATTTTCTTAAAAGGAAACCAAATAAAAATCATCTCTCCTTCAATGCATTTTTTAAATGAACACATCTGATAGTAAAATTAAATGAAGACAGAAAATATTTTCATTTTACATGCGTGAGAAAGTGAGAGAAAATATCAAATTTTTCTTTTTACCTAAGTGTTTTTTTGTCACACATAAAAACTTATAGTCAACTTATAACTTATTTAAAGCTCGACAATGCAGAAAATTTCATGAAAAACTATTAGATAACAGATGTTCTTTGATTTTTTTATGAGGATTTTTGACTGGAGCCCCGTTTTCTTTTTATCTGAAGCAAAAATTATATATTCTCAGAAAAAGTTATTAATCGTCTGCAACGGTTTTCGTTTCTCACCACCAGGAGGTTGAAAACTATAAATTGTTTTGTCCTTGCTGCTTTCAGAAAAGAAGA
Organism: Latrodectus hesperus; assembly: GCA_037975125.1. Classification (NCBI taxonomy): domain Eukaryota; kingdom Metazoa; phylum Arthropoda; class Arachnida; order Araneae; family Theridiidae; genus Latrodectus; species Latrodectus hesperus. The sequence continues at coordinate 15,930,946 of CM075855.1, forward strand.
GAGAGAGAGTGATCTTTCGAATTTAATTTACGGAAAAAAGGAAGATGAAAAAGTTTATATTATTCTTTCATGATCATATTGTGGTCGTTATTTTGATACCACTTTCCAAAATAGTTTCCTTGGTTGTAAATTTTTTGAAAAGCAATACATCTATTGATGAAAGTTATATCTATTATTGATAAGGCGTACGCCTTATAACCTTAAAAATAAGTGTCTGCATAATTTTGAAGTTGATTAAACATGAAAGGCCCTTTAATTCTTTCTTCACAAAAATGTTGAAATATATATTTTTTTCTTGGAAACAAAGTTAAAGATGTCTGCTTGTGTGTAGGGCTAGTAAATTAATATTTATTTGGTTTCATTTTTTAGAAAATGTGTTTAGTAAAATGTTTGTTTTATAGGACTTTTCATTTCAATATAATTAATTAAATGTAATGTATCATTAATGTAGTTTTATTATAACTACTTTTTCTTTATTTTCATTATCAAATAAAAGGTAAATGTATGTTTGTCATGCATGGGAGTGTGACAATTTGTTTATTAAAAAGATATAATAAATATTTAGTTTTTTAGTTTTTTCTATTATTTTGAATTTTAGAGTTTGGATTTAATTTTAACATTCAAGTTTAACAAACTGTAAAATTGAAAATATTTCACTAATTAAAATAACTTTAATATGCACCACTTTCTTATAATAGTGATTACTTACAATGAGTGTTATTTCACTAAATCAATTATTTGATTATTTAATAAAGGAAATAAAAAGTGTAAAAGGTAATAGGTGATTTATTTATATGTTAGATTCAATGTGAAAAAATGCTATTTAAAATCCACATGAAATAGCAAATTTTTAGTAAAAGGATAAAATCATTTATGTTCGAAATAGTAATATTTTTTCCTACCATCGAAACTTGTTTCTGAAAATTTAAATAAGCTCAAATTGTAACTAATTTCATAGTTTTTAATAAAATATAAGGACCATTAAGTATTATGTTAACATATGTTATATAAATTGTTCAGTAAATATTATATATTGAAACAAGAAAATAATCAGAAATACAATTTTTTGCCTTAAAACAAGAAACATTTCAACACAAATTTTTTTTTTAAAAAACCCAAAATTCTTATAAAATATTAATCACGGAAAAATATTCGTAACTAAACTAAGCTGCATTTATGAAAATGCTTCTAATTATATCAATTCGAAAAGCTTAGGACTTTAATAAAACACTACAAAACTGTTATTATTGTAGTGCATATGAAATGAAAAAAATTTAATAAAAAATATTAATTGAATCAGAGATAAAAAGAATCCCTCTCGTTTTGGCTGCAGTTCATGGGGTGAATATTTGCAGTTAAGCGCATCAAAAAAGGGAAACGTGAATCTTGGAGAAAGCAGAAATTAAGAGATATTTTTGCTTCTCGTTTAGCTGGAAATGGTGCACCAAAAAACAAGAAAAGTTGAAATCCAGCCTTTCTTTAAGTGCATTCTGTCAGTTTAATTATAAATGCAACATTTTTTATGTGCATCACTCTTGACATTTTGATAATAGGTTTTTGATATTGAATTATTTTTTTATTTTAAGCATGAATGACCTTTACCAAGAAATGGAAATTTTATTTTAATCTTTTTTCTCGTTAATTTGCTTTTATTTACGACTGGAGACTTCTAATTGAAAACTGCAGGTCTGCTAATAATGAATGTTAAATACAATATCGAAGGGAAAATCCCTAAACTAGCTTGATGGATTATTTGAAACCGACTTTAAGTATTTGAAAGAGCAAGTATCATATTTAATTTTATTACTTTTGTTTGCCTTTAAGTTTTTCATTATTAAAGGACGCAGTTTGCTTTTAATAGACTTCTGAACTAGTATAATCTATTGAACGAGTGTGAAATCTATATCCGAGACTGCATTCTCCTCTTCCCACCATGTGTGACATGCGGAGGAAAACTGGGCAGAAAATGTCAACATTCGTAGGATGTCTCACCTCCATCGATTTTGGCTTAACCATATATCGAACCCGCTACCCTTTGCATTGGAATTTAACAATGCATAGCTGACAGTTTAATAACGTGTTAAGACAATTTTTAAGAATTTTAACGTTTACCAATAACATGTATTCCTGGAAGACTTTCCGTAGACCGTGAACCATGTTCACTTGCAGCAAGGGAAGAAACCCTGAAAACACACAAGCAGCAACTACAGCAGACGTGCTTACAGAACGTAGAAACACAATATTTATCTTCTTTTGTTCAATAAGGGCTGGAATCGAATAAAGGACTCTTATCTATGATGAGACTTGTCCTATTTCCCTATTTCACGATGGTCATTGGATCTTAGATCTTTTCTAACAAGACTTATTTACGTTTGTTGAATGTAGACGAAATAATACCTGCTTAAAACTAAAATCAAGTTGAAAGTACTGAAACATATCTGACAATGATCTGTACAGAAGATATTATCATAAAATCTTAATGGTAGCGTTTTGTGCTCCCAAGGAACATGTCATTGGTTCGATCCTCGGACTGAGTAAAGTTGGTTCATCCTTTCATCCCTTCTGTTAATCGATAAAACTGAGTACCAAGCATGCTTGGGAACTAAACACTGGGGGCTTCACATTATGCTGACCACCTAATCTGGACTATGCTTCGCATTCCAGGGCCCTTAATTATGGAAACAGATTTGGACATTATATTATACAGATTTGGACCTCATTGGACTGTCATGCCACATGTTTAGTTTTTACATAGCACAGATGTTCAACGTCATGATATAGAAACTAAGCAAATGATGTAATTATGTGTTATTTTGTATACATTATATATCACAAAATATATTCCTGGAAGACTTTCCGTAGACAGTGAACCATATTCACGTGTAGCAATGGAGGAAATCCTAAACACTCACAAGCAGCAACTCCGACAGACGTGCATACAGAAGGTAGAAGCGTAATATTTATCTTATTTTGTTCAATAATGGTTGTAATCGAATAAAGGACCCTTATCTATGATTAGACTTGCCCTATTTCCCTATTTCACGATGGTCATTGGATCTTAGATCTTTTCTCACAAGACTTATTTACGTTTGTTGAATGTAAGCGAAATAATACCTACTTAAAACTAAAATCAGGTTGAAAGTACTGAAATATATCTGATAATGATCTGTAAGGAAGATATTATAAAATCTAAATGGTAGTGCTTTGTGCTCCCAAGATACATATCCTCGTACTGGGGAAAGTTGACTCATCCTTTCATTCCTTCTGTTAATCGATAAAACTGAATACCAAGCATGCTTGGGAACTAAATGCTGGGGGCTTCGCATTATACTGACCACTTAATCCAGACGTATGCTTTGCATTCCAGGGCCCTAAATCATGGAAACATGTTTGGACACTATAGGTCTTGTCCCACATTTGGTTGTCATATCAAATGTTAAGCTTTTACATACATAATATTTGGCAATGTAATCTTAACAGTATATAGCACAGATATTTAAGGTCATGATATAGAAACTAAGTAAACGATGCATAATCATGTTATTTTCTATACATTATCTATCACAAAATATAGATCGTAAGTTAAACATTTGAAAATTAAATTTATGTCAAACAATAAAGCTGAAAAACAAGATCAACTAATCATTTTTTCTATCTAATCCTAAATCTCAAAGATCAGTAATTTAAATCAAAAAATGTTGAGTAAGCGAAGTCAAAAGTTGAAAATCTATCCAATGATCGATTTTTTAGAGCTATAGCTATCATGAAAAACAAAAAAAATATTTTATCATTTGAAATGATTTTCTTTCAAAATTTGCTTTAGTGCTTGAACAGATGGGCGTTTGCTTTAACGAATATTCACTGCTGCAAACGTGAAGAGAGTGCACTTTTTCTGGCAAAGAAATGCAGTCATTTCGGCAGAAGAGTTGTTTTATGGTTGAAACTGCAGTTAAAGATGCAGGAAAAAAGCTTGATGAAAGGCAAATATTTGTCTGGACTCCTGTAGGATTAAGATAAGAGGAAACAGCTGCATAGAGAAGCTGTAAAATTTGAAAATGACGATTTGAAGTTGGAGGCAATCTAATATAAAATGCAGAGATTATAGAACAATATTATTTTCACAGACATGCTTTGAAGGCAACTGTATACTAAATGTAAAATCTTTATGGTATTCACACAGGCGTTCTCTCTTTCGTTGTTTTTATGAAGGAAGGTTTTGCGTTCAGCCGTGGTTTATGAAACGCATGAGAACTATAAATAAATTCTAGATGAAAGTATTTTATGTGTGAAGATGTTGGGACTGGAATTTTTTCATGTTTTAAATTTGAATTTAGTCTATATTTTTTAAAGTACTTACATGATTTATTCAAAATATTGACAACATAGTCTAAAAGAAAGCAATGTACGCATGTGTGCACAACACCACGGGCCCAGTTGGTCACTGAATGGTTAGTACTCTATTCTTCGATTTAACCGTTCGTATGCCCGAATTCCACGTTGTGTAAGATTTTTTGGTGGTGATTAGGAATCCTCCTCAAAAAAATAGGTCCCAGTCTGTTTAGTCCTAGAGTGTAAAAAGTGACCGTTGAAGGACAAATAAGCATCATGAATGACTGAAATCTTTAAATCATATTGTGTTGAACCATACACTTAAGCTATTATGTGATAAACTTACAGTGCTTAAAGTGAAAAGCAATACATTTCTTTGTTTTTTTTAATCAGTTTAAGACAAAGAATATTTTCAAAAATAACAAAACGTCATATTCTAGAATACAAATCTGTGTTAATCGCCTAAAATTATTGTGCGTCAAATGCATGTTACCGTCGATTGAAGCTATTAACTAGCAACTATAGCCACGAAATTTTAAATCACAATCTGGTGGCAAAGTAAGCACCGCGAAAGAAAAATCTATATTATCAGTGTATCCACAAAATACTCTCTCTCTTTCTCTAACTGAGCATCATTAGACCGTATTTAATACGGTTAAGATTCATAAGCACGATGGTCTTTCTTGGCACCAAGTGTTGAAGCTGCTACCAGCTAGAAAAGGTAAGGACGCTTTTTCACGCTTGGAAAATAAGACTCATTTTGAATAATACAATATTTTATATATAATTTTAAATTTACAAGAGGAAATATGTGACATTCTCATGTAATAATTTATTTAAAACTGCTGCTTTTTGTTAATATTAAATTAATAAAATTCTATACATAAATTAGATTAAATATACCATTAGAAACTAATTATATTATCGTTAGAGTCTAAGTTTTATATAAATGTGTTATACATCATGTGTAAAATACAACTAGTTATTAAAATTATTTGATGCTAAATTTAAATTTTAGTGAAAAGATTAACTTCTTCTAAATTATAAAATATAATTTTTTTATGCAAACGAATTTATGAAATATGCAATTCACACACACATTTTGAAATTATCACGGACAAAAATTATTTTCACGTTTTTGTTTTTCATAAAAATTTTTTAAAATTATTATAGAAAATAATAATTATTTAAAACGAAATTGCTGTCTGAAATGATACATATTTAAGAACTAAACTAATAGCGGAAATAGTTACACTTTTCTTTAATTTTCTAAGTACAGGCCACAAAATGTAATTCATTAATGAATTTAATTTAAAATAGGTTCGAACATGATAGTATAAAAATGAAATTTTTCATTTCATTCAGTTCCAAATATTAAGTGCGCTTGTACATCAGACAAGAAGCAAGTATGAATAAAGAAGTCATAATAAAGAGTAAAAACACCTTTCAACAACGCAAAAGACCTGAAAATTAATGAGAATGCGAAATATATTTAAGTTTCATTTTCACTGCCATCATCGGAAACTTTTCTTTTTTGTAGAAATTCGGGCGAACATTAAATTTATCGATGGGTTATTAGAAAAGGCGTTGGCTCTCAGCATGATGGATGTATGAAGTCTAAAAGTAAATAACTCTCTGCCAAAAAATTGTTACAATCTAATCTTAAGAGGGGAAAAAATAGATGCCGCAATTTTACTCGTTGTCATAAAGAAGACCATTAAACTCCTGGAAGCTTCAAAGCGAATGTATGATTCATGCAGTGATATTCTTAACTTTTAACCGCGCGGTGTGTTGCAGTGATCCCAAGATTTTGTTTCTTAGGCTCTTTGAACGCTGAAATTAAAGTTATCTTTTACAAACAAAATATTATATACTTTGTTAGTAATTAATAATTTATGTCCTTATTCTTTTATATCTTTCATTTCAGTTTTTATAGAGAAATTTTAAATTGCTCATAACAATTTTATACAAACTTGAATCAGTATTAAAGAAATCACATTAAAAATAAATTAATAGTAATATTAAAACGTTTAAATATTTTAAAAATAAATAACCACACTGAAAACTGATTGTGCACTGGGTATTTTATTCTGTTATCACCATTTAAAATATTTTCTTCATATGTACACTATTTTAACATTCATTCTTTAAAATCAGTTGATTTGCATTTGTTTTAACAAAGAAAAATATAGTAAATTTTTACTCCTCAGCTAAGATATAATTTAAAAAAATCCAAGACATTTTAAACTGCTTAAAGCAACTCAAAAAATTAATTAATCATAAAAAATATTTTGCACTAAGATTTGTTGTCACTTAAGAAATAAATGCATAAGAAAAATCTTCCAAGACTTTGCTTTTAATATTTCAAAAATCATAGCTTATTCTTAGCAAAAGAATAAGAAACTCTAAAAGTGACCTTAATTAATAAAAAACACTAAAAACTATTACAGTGATAAGGCTTATGAGTACAAAAACTTAGAAAAAATAAGACATTAATTGAATCAGACAGGAAAGTTTCTCTCTGTTTCAGTTAGAGAGGAAAAAATTTTTCTAATTAAATCCCCAGAAAGAAGAAATGAACGTGAGAATAAATAAAATTATCCAGTACCAGAATTAGAAGACATCTTTTACTCCACTTTTGATTGCAAAGAGTGTTCCAAAAGCTTATGACAAAGTAAAATTGAAATCAGAGCTTCCTTTAAGTGCCTTGTGAATTAAATCCATAATTTTTTTCGAAGAGCTCTTGAAATACTTAGCAAATGAAAAAGTTCAAGTAAGTAAAAGGAATTATTTTAATGACTAATTAGTTTTAATTATTTATAGCATGAATAATCTTAAAAACGAATGACTTAGGCTGAACTTTAAGCGTTTTTTGTAAATATCAGAGTTATAATTAAAAATTGAAAATTTAAAAGGGACATTCAAATATTTTACTTATTGAAAAATGACTCATTACGTAAAAAATGAACAAAATATGAGAAATTGCTCAGAATTGTCTTAAAACTAATGCAACTAATAAGTTCTAAGACTGCAATGCATTGGATTTTTAGCGCTTTCATTCCCTTAATCGGAATGTAGTGAGTTCGAATCCCAACTGAATGGTAGATCCCTCGCTTTTGCTGGTGGCGGCTGGGGCACGTCTTGGTCGCAATGTCCTCCATCTGAATTATAACTATTGGGGTGGTAGGCCAAGTCTGGGGGACTTCTGCTGGGTCCCTGCTTCTAAATTACGAAGACCCACTTTAGGGGCTACGATGACACATCCACTGACGCCCCTCTATCTAAAACGCGAGCACTTCCACCATTTGTGTAGGGCTTAAAAAAAATGGAAATCCCAGTAGCCGGCCATTATGCAACAAATTTAGCTCTAAAAAATAAATTATTGCAACACAATTTTTTATAAAGAAAATTATCATTTCCAAATTATAACACATTTAATAGATTGTTATGTTACCATTTGTATAATTTGAAAAATTAATCAAATCTGAATAATTGTCACGTTTGCTTAATATTGTTGTAATTTCTATATATTTATTACTTTACATAAACTTGTTCCTTTCCTTTTTCCGGAGTAAATTTTCGATTTAAAATTCTTTTATGCATATGAAAATTGCACAAATGGAGAACAGATGAATTCCTATGACCCTCACAAAATGTATCATGCGTAAAATTACACGTTAAAAGAAGCTGTTGTTGTTTGTTGCTGTATAATGCATGAATACCAGGAGTTTCCACCTTTCAGCACTACAAGGAATGGAGTGATGGCATATGCACTGTGGGGAAAAAAGCAAAATATTGTTATTTATTAAATTTAGAGTATTTCAAAGTAGCGAGGCAGCATTTTATATATTGTAATCACCTTAAACAATAGAATAATAATGATTTATAAAGTCATAGGCTAGAAACTTTTCTGAGATATTAATATAAAAGTAAATTAAAAGCCGAAATATATAATTATTATATGTATATATATATATACACACACACACACACACACACACACACACACACACACACACACACACACACACACACACACACACACACACACACACACACACACACACACACACACACACACACACACACACAGTTTCACAATAAACTCAATATCCTTCAAAAGTATCGATAAAGACTTTCAAGTTAACTATTTCCTATTCCAAAGGCATATTTCTCAGTCATTTTAAAATAACTTAAAATAGTTTTCATCACATTATTTTCTTTTAAGCGTTACATTTTTCTTTTAATCGTTAAATTTTTAACAAAACTAATTCGTTTATTTGCAGTAAATCAATATTTTTGGAGTACAACTTTCATAAATTAAGATGCTTTCCAAAATGCTCATTGCTTAATAAAATATACACGGTAATGTTTACAGAATCCTCTAGAATCATAAGCAGAGTTACATAATTCATCGCAGTGGGGAAAAATAACCTTCAAGTCAGCCATTATTTGCTACTTTGTTTACACAACATTAAAAAAATGAATTCAACAAGGAAAGCAATGTGATCACACTGCTAAAATTATTATAATCTAAATTTGAATGAAAATTTATTTTACTTTTCTGAATATCATTTTAAAATAAGCATTATTTCAAATATTTAAAGTCTCTTTTAAAAATACTATTTTATATCCATTTCAAAAAATAACATTAGGGAAGGAACTCTCCACGAGTCTTAAAAATTAAAAAAAAATATTTGGTACTATTTGATATTACAGAAAGAATAGTACACTGACTTATATATTCGGTGATGTTAAGTTTTTGAATCACACTTGAGAAAAGAGCGAATGATTTAACGCGCTTATCTTGCTTCGAAAATACAATTTGGAGGAAGCTTCATTCGTTATTGGTAAAATTATTATTTAAAAGAATTAAAGCTACAACAATCATAATTTTAATTTGAAGTTTTTCAAAAAGTGTTTAACCGGAAATCCCTTCAAAATAATGTATGTTCTAATTTTATTTCAGAAATAAACTATCGAAGAAATATTTTGTATTGTTCAATATAAGACGTTAGTTTAAATTCCAACAAGTAAAAAACAACTATAGTCTATTTTCTTTCGTTTTTATTTTAATACACCCTCAACTTGCCTAACTTCAACTGCGTTAACAGGTATTAAAAATTAAGAAAAACTATTTCATATTAAAAAATTATATTTAAGCAGTTAAAAATAAATAAATATACTCTTAAGAATTAACAGAATAGTATGAAATTGTTATTTTTACCAATACTGAATAATTTAAACATTTATTTTTATTTTTCAAGGAAGTAATTTTAATCTCAATTTATATATAGAAACATAAGAAAATGCTTCAAATAACATTCTTCAACTCTTGAAAACTAAGATTTGACTTAGAAGGTGAGAAAAATTCATATATATATATATATACATCATGTAATTAAACATTTAAATACTTACTTCCTTGTCCTATTAAAGAATCCCAAAAAGGATACAGCATAATGGTCACTCATTTGCTGAGAATAGTGGTGCGAGATGACATCATCGGTCAATTCGAAATTCCTTGAATTGACCGATGATGTCATCTCGCAAGTGTCAGTTGAGTTTTGAAATTCCGGAACAAGGGTGATATAACTTATATATTTGTTAAAAAGTGTTATTTACATAGTAAAAAAGGTAACAGAGTATACAGGATATGAAAAACGGTAAATTATATATATATATATATATATATATATATATATATATATATATATATATATATATATATATATATATATATATATACATAAATATGTATATATATATTGAAATATAAGTGTATTCTGTATTCTTTCAGTAATAAGAAAGATTTTGGATGAGCAGTGAAAAAGAATTTGTTTATCTATGTATACATAATTTCTTAACTGTCGGTAAGGAGATACATGTTACTTAATTTCATAGTTATCATTATTATAATTGACTTAGTAAATGCAAGTTAAAATTACATTTAGTTGCATTATTTATAAAATTACTTTAAATATGATTAGTATACAACATTTTTATTATAGTATAATATTTAACAAATATCATAACATTACTTATATATTGCATTAAATATCGCAACTACGTCAAATATATTTGATATTCTTTATGTATAAGACAAGAAGTAATATCTTCTCTTAAACGCATATTAATATCAATTTCTATCAAGCAGTAAATTTATAAATTTGCTGCTTGATAGGAATTGATATTAATGTGTATTTAAGCAAACCAGTACATTATAGAACTTTACAGATAATAGATTTTGAATTTCAAAGATGTTATGTAAAGCACGTTATGTAAAGCATGGCTAATTATGAAACGTTATGTAAAGCATGGCTAATTAAATTATAGGAATTTAAAACAAACAAATGGTAGTTTTCTATGTTTATTTAATTTTCTTATTCAAATCACGATTAAATTGACAGTGTTTTAAAATTCGTAAGCAATGGGTAATTCAAGTTTTCAAAGTTTTTGTATATTTAAAAATAATCTTGTTTGTCAAGAATTTCATAAAAATGTAACAAATAAGTCAGGAAAAAATATGCATATGCAAAGCAAAATACTCAGGAAGAGAAAAAATTTTGCACATAATTCCAATTCCATTAAATCTTAAAAAAAGATAAATAAACAAAAATATACAGATCGAAACAGACGCAGCTTACAGACGCATAACTTAAATTAATAAAAACTAGCTGAATTCAGTAATCAAAATTCTATTTTTTCATCTATTCTTATTCGAAGTTAAATATAGAAATAAAAAATGAATCCGAAAGTAGATAAAATATCAAAGCAAAAGATATTAAAAGGAAAGTTCTTTATTCATTGTTCAATCAGAACAACATTGATACACTGCAGGAAATAAAAGCTTAGTTTTGAGCGAAAAATGTTTCAATTTTGGTCTTAGGAAATAAAATCAGTGAATCACATAGTTTCTCCAATAACATGCATTTCGTATTTAACAAAAATATATCCACACAAAAGCACAATTTACGCCAGATAAACCCATGGCAAACAAGATTATTATGTTACATTTTTTTATTACTCTTTCCCCGCTTTCAACGCTCTTATAGTTAAGAGTGTGTTAACCGCGAGCGAAGTTTTGAAATGAGACTTTTTTGCTTAGCACTATTTTGTTTTCATTCTGTCAATAGTTTGGGCTTTGTTTTTTATTACAGCAGACGCTCGATTTTATGAACTCATAGAGATCGGTAAAATAATTGTTAAAATTGAAAGTTCATAAAATAAAAAATGATTGTTAAATCTTTAAGCTCAATTTTTTAATCAATTGCTCTCTCTATAAATAAATGCTCATTAGCAAAATTAATTTTTTTATGTATTATGTAATAAACATATTCAAAATAACTTTTTAAATTAAAAACTATCCTTATTTTTATTTTATAAAAAATCAGGAAAGTTACGCTTTTTCCTGTTTTAAGGCTACATTTTCCCGTTTTTTGCTGTAGGAACGAGTTGGCATTTCATGTTCTGAAAAAATGTTTCTTAATATTATTAGCCATTCATCTGCTTGTTTTGTAGACAGTCAATCATTAGCACTTCATCATTTTGTTCCGTGATTGATATTTGAAAAGTTCTTCTTTTCATTTTCCGTCATTAAGTTCTCATTTAATCTTATACTTCTTAAGTATGAATTACATTTAAACCCACATTCAAAAAGTCCTAAAATGAAAAATCAAATTGTTACGTATTTTTTTGGCTAAGTTCACGTATGAATAACTCATCTTCTTCCGATTCTTCAGAAAAAAATTATCGTCTTTTTTCATTTAATGTGTTTTTTTTCAATAAAAATATCATGTCAAAATGACCTAGATTTCGTTTTTTTTCTGCAACATATTTCCAAGCATAGATTAACAAATTCAATGAGCCTAGAATTCCGATTCCATGCCATGAAAAAATCTTGTAAAATTGCCTTCAATGTTTGCACTTGAAGCTATGGATTGTGCTCTGATGTACAGGGACTCTGAGACGGGAGTTAGATTGGACAGGAGAAAAAAAAATTCAGAACTTCAACACCAGCAGTCCAATGAGTTATTGACTTTTTTTTAAAGAACTTACCATTCTTTAATATAAACGTCAATCCATCCACATTTCCAATCGTAAAATAATGAAATTGAAATAAATAAGTGACAGAAATAGACGCATTAAGAGATACATGAAAATATGTTCATAATATAAATATTTAAAAAAAAATTTAGTTCGTAAAGAGAAATCAAAATAACCATTGTGTCTATGAGATCCTGTTCAGAAAGTGCTTCCAGTTAACAAAACCGTGAGCATTCGTAAAATTATTTGGTAACTCCCTTAGTTTTCGATAAACGCCCATACAAGAGAATCTTTATTCTTTCCTATTACTTAGCATTTCTTCTAAGATTGAGAACGTGAGTAGACATTTAATTGAACCAAGGTGTACTGAAATAGAAGTAAGCGAATAATAGTCACCATAAATCGGAAAATGTAATTGATAAAGTGAGTCTTGTAGTTGGAGACATAACAATGTGGTGCATTTATGTTTAGTCACAAGTAATGTGAAATTCTTGATACGTTTCACTATTTATGAAAAGTTATCCCGGAAGATATTTTACGCTATGGACACTAAAATTCCTTGCAAAATGCTTCGTTTGTTAAGCAGTTCCTCGTGAAGTGTCAACGTGGATGAACTATTTTCAGAGGAAAAAAGAGAAAGGTATCTGTATTGTTACAAATTTGTAAATATTACTTTGTTTTAAAATATCTCAAACAAATCTGAAATACTCAGATTTTAGACAAAATTGTGCAATCTAGGCGTATTCCATGTTAAAAACCGCCTTTTTAGGGATTTGGGGAGCTTTTGGCGAAATTCTTAGCAACTTGACGACTACTTGACGAAAAATAGAAATTTTTGAAATTTCCATCACCGAAGCTTTTGGATTAATATTTAGTGAGATAAACTAGAATATTCCAGTTACTTTGGTGAAACTCTTATATTTTCACGACCACCATGTCAGGTATAAATACCGCCGCCTGCATAAAAGGGATATTAGTGAAGATGGTCAGTCTTGAATGTTGATATATTTATGCATAGAAATTGTTATTTGTCTGAGGTATTAGAGACTTCTGTGCTTGAAACCTGTTTCCTGTTGCATTGGTTGAATGGTAGCTGCGTAATTGTGACTTTTGCAGCTGGAATTTCCTGTATGTTGTTGAATTTGTTACGAATAAAAATCTTGTGATTTTCTAAGCATTGTTTTATCGACTCTCAATCAATACGAACCCCGAAGAGGGTACAATATGTAAGAATACGATTTGATTCGCTTATATGTAAAATATATTCCGAGAGAGATTAATTTGTATAATTCCTTCCTACACATTTATTCATAAAAATCTCGAAAATATCCAGCATAGGTAAGATTTTTTTAAATCAAAAACAAGGTAATTGTGCTGAGAGAGTATTTTACATAATTAATAGTCTTTAGGTGCAATGTCTCTAAATTGATGTGGTTGAAAACTTTGAATAGGTGATTCAAACCTTTATGTTCATTTTATAATTTGACCCAAACTGCTTGTCTTAAAATTGCAAACATATTGTCAGTATATTAATTTAAATCTGCCCTGTTTTATTTTTATGTATGTTCATATGTATAAGATACTTAAAATAAAGATAGCTGCAAATTTAAATTCCTTCACTAAAAATATTCACAAAATTATCAGTATTTTAGTACACATTCTGCAATTTTTTATTGCAATTATAAAGTTAAAAGAAGTAGTTTAATTATACTTCAATACTTTTCATATTATAATGGGTTTCTTGTTATGATAAAATGTAAAAGGCGTATAAGAATTTCTCACTAATAAATTCATGAAAAAGAAAATATTCCTTTTAAGAGTGATTCATAACAATAACTAAATATTTGCTTATGGTTTAAGAATATGTAGAACTTTCCAATTAAATTAAGATGTCTCTTAAATATAATAACTGGACTTAAAAAAATATCATAAAATATCAAAAAAATTAACTTTCATCCTGTACAATATTTCAATTTTTTATTTGAATGTATTTTATTATTGGAAGAAATTGAAAGAATAAAACTTAAGTCTAATCACTTCAAATAAAAAATATTCTTTTGCTAGTAATAGTTCTCAAAACGGGAGATATTGTTTCACAGTGTTTCAAACTGTAATTGTAGGTATTAAGCCACAAAATTTTACGACATCGATTTAGCAACGGATTGTTTTCTAAATTATTGGAAAGTCCCTGAATTGAAAAAATTATATTTTCATTATTTTTCTCCACAGAACGGTTATTTCCAAAAATAGCAATATAAATATATGTAATTATGTTGCCATTTCTGGTAATTTTTTTCATGACCCCTAACGAGAAATATTTTATTTCCTTTACCCAGATACCTTTCTTCAAATGTTTCTGGGTGGCATAAAGGGAGAGAGAGAAAGGGATTTTAGTAGGGGATTTTCTCATTACTCTGTCATTTCCCTAAATTACAAGCAATGAATTTTCGTCATCAGTCTGTTAAACGGCATTCGTTTTTCCCCATCTCGCATTTGTACAACTACGCAGCATATGTATCTCGTTTCATTTTGATCATTTTGAAGAAATGTTTTTCCCATTGTAGTTTATTTTTATACTTATTGGAAGAAATTTCATGGACCAAAATCGACAAAAAACGTCTTGAAAAGAAAGTTATTTCTAAAAAAAAAAAAAAAAACACTTGGAAATTTTTAAGGGATTTGGAAATGTTCCTTCTCTTTTTCCAACTAAGACGCTTATGCTAATATTTCGTCGACACTTAAGAGACCTTACAATCTCTTCTTTGATATTAGGGAATTTTTATGTGTATCCCGTATTCCAGGTCTCATTTCTTAAGTTTCTTCACTAACTCCAGAAATAAACGGTTTTTTTGCCCTTTCATTCCTACATCTTTTTTCATTAAATCTTTTTTTTTAAATTTTACTTTCAGTTACTTTAATGTTACACAGAATGACAATGTTACAGATTTATTGAAATTAATATTAATATCGTAAGTTTATTCAATTCTAACGCAATGTTTGTATAGGGATTTTATTTAAATTTTGTATTGTGTATATGATAAAATTCCAAGGGTCTTTTTGTTTATTGTTCCACTGTCACTTCTTGTACACGAGGAATAATTAGATCAGGACTCACATGCTAAAGTGAATTAAATAATATCCAAGTTTGCACTTCTGCAGTGGGTATCAAGCACACAATCTGTTTAACTTGTTGCGGAGAGCGGCAATAGCAGGAGTTTTCGACACCTCCTCCCACGCATGCGCAGTATATCAGCGCCACAGCTACCGCCGTTAGAGTGTAAGTGTTCTCTTTTGTTTTTTACTTTTTACTTATTTCTGATTTGCATGTCTTTCTGTATGTGTTGTAAATAAATTGTATTGTGCAACGACAATCCGATAAAGAAATTATCTCTCCGAATCCATCTATAAGAAGCGGTCTCACCGATAAAGAAATTATCGGTGAGAAACTCACTTTGTATTAAGTATTCTCCACATAACTAAAGATCAGGGTGCTAACATTTCGGCATAATTCCTATGAAATAACTAAATCATACAGAAAGCTCTAAGAAGAAATTCTTGCAAAAGCTATTTTTCCCTTGATAAAGTTGTATGATTTAATATTTTGTGTGGAAGGATCTAAAATTCTCTCAATCAGTAAATCGTTACACAATCGCTAAATTATTTACTAAAATTTATACATGCTAAGTAGAAAAAGTTTTAATACATTTACTGATTTTGTATATTATATATATATATATATATATATATATATATATATATATATATATATATATATATATATATATATATATATATATATATATATATATATATATATATATATATATATATATATATATATATATATATACATATATATACGTATGTATGTATATGAATAAATATACGAATTCTTTCGGCTTAACAAAATAATGTAAAATATTGTTTATAAAGCCCTGCAGTCAGAATGACATAATTTTCTTCCCAGTATAAATATCAAAATCACTCATTACTAGCTAATTTTTATCTTAATAGTTAAACGTTTCAAAATGAATAAAATATTGAAAACATTTATTTTATTGCTCAGCTTGTCATAAACTAAACTTGAACAAACAATTTCTAAATATATGATTCACAATATCAAACTCAAAATGAGCCTCATTTTAAATAATTTAATCCACAAATTTACAAAATTATGCATTTGCTTCAAATAAAAAAAGAAAGAGTTTAAGTAAAGAATTCCTTTGGGTTGCAAAAAAATAATGCGATTTTCAAGTTTCATCTTCTATTGAAATACATGATTTGCATTGAACAATTAATTGTATTCGCCATGTTGCATTTCTAAGTTCGTTGTGTAAACAACGAAAAGGTTATCTTGTTTATCTTTTTTGGCAGATACAACAAAGAACCGTTTCACTGTTGACAAAATTATTGTTGAAAAAAAGTTAAGCGAGTCCTTCACGAACTTGAGTAACTCCTTCACGAAGATTTAAAAAGAGGGGAAAAAATAGTTAATGAAAAAATCTTTTTAACGCAATGGGGTCGATTTAATTTTGAAATTAGCCAACTTAGTATCATATATTGTTTGTGTGTTTAATATAAGACATTAATTTAAACTTCCAACAAATAAAATTAATTTCGTTTCTTATTTGATTCCAATCAAAATATAATAACTAAATTTATTATCTTTATTTAAAATCATTTGTATTCATGTCAACGTTTTACACGTGTTTCAAATGATGATGAATAGATTTTATTCGAAAAATTGATGTAGATAAATAATTTGAAAGAAATCAGTATTCTTAAGTATTTAATAGGCGAGCATTTAATAGCATTGATAGTATTTGGTTTCAAAATTCAAAATCCTAAGGATTCTATAAGCAGACCCAACATATAAGCATATGGAGTATTTGATTTCGTGCTTCAAAAATAATATTAAAGCTCGGAACCGAACACTACATCTGCCTCAGTGTTGGGTCTGATCGCGCAAAAAGGTGAATAAAGCTAATGTATTTAACAAAACTATATTTTATCAATGAATATAATTTTTGATTGTTATAGGAAAAGTGGTCTTTATTTGCTGGATGAACTTCGTATGAATATTTTAGATTTGCTGTTGTATTTCGCAGTTAAAGTTGCAGTTATTAATCGATTAATATGCTGCATTACTGAATTCAAAGTGAAAAATTAACTAACTGTTTAGTAAGCGGAATAAATTCACTCATTTCTTATTAAAAATTGTCTCCTTTAAAGTGTTGCACCGAATAAAAGAAAACTTATCTGCATTTAGTTTCAGCCATTAAAATTTCAGATTAAAAGGATAATAAGAACAAAGGATTTCAAAATTGAAATGCTGATTCTGAAGCATTCCATGCAACTCCCATTGCCAAAATGTGTGATATAATACTGATTGTAAAAGTGTCTCGAGCTTTGTGTCAATTTTGGACACAAAATAAGCCATGACCATTCAACATGAGCTTTAAATTTAAGATGATATATCTACAGCAAAATCATGATCAAAATTTAAAGTTTATTCCCTTAAGCCAATCTCCACAAAGGAATGTGTAAATTGTGTTTGATACTTAGTAGCTAAAATTGATAAGTTGAGATTTCTAGTCTTTTAAATTTTTTTGTGCATTCTTTGAAGAAAGTTTACAATGTACCAAGTAATTCATTCAATTTATTTCTAATGAAGTGAAGTGTGTTGAATAGTGCATTTTCATCTATAAATAAAATTTAGGAAATGCTTTGAAAAAGGGGCCTGTTTATTTTTACTGAAACTGTAAATATTTTTAGCAATACCATATATTTCTGTTTAATTATTTGCCATTGTGTGCCATTATTGTTTAATTTAAGAAATTATTGTTTACAATACTTATTCTATGAAAATAGTGGTCTTCAGAGAACTGAGAAATATGTCTGTAAAATCTAAAACAGATGGTCAGCATAAGCGAATACTTATGGCATAAAGTATGAATAAACATTTTTATAAGTTTCTTACCAATAAAAGCAGAAAAAAAGTAGAAAAGCGTCAAAAAAATTAAATCGTCCTTGTCAATTTAAACTAACTATAAAGTGGCTATTTTGTCTCGTCTTTTTCATTTTTTGTATCTGCTCTATTTTCAACATATTCAATTTCGGAAGCAATATCGCTAAATATTTGGGAATTCGAAAATTAATTATTTATAGAACAACAGATAATTTTCTTGATTTTGAAAACTTTAACGGAAGTGAAAAATAATAATTAAATATTTCTTTATTACTGATAAAAATCACAAAAGGTTTTTTCGCATCACCGACGAAACTCAGTTATTCAACAGTGAACTTCGCCTTGTTTGCTGCCTCTCGAAGAATGTGATTGGAATTCAGGCAGCAAATTTGTCGACCAGTCGGATTTACGATGCCATCTCACTACGGTGTGACGTAGATGAAACGTTTTCTGACTTCATGGATATGTTAAACCAATGAGAATTGTAATAAAGTAGTATAAACAGGAACTCAATTGGAACAAATGGAACAACCATTTTATGGTTAATAAAAGAGCCGAGTAACCATAGACTTACTATAGGAGTTTTCTGCAAACTTTAAGGGACTCTACCAAAGAGGTATAAATATAGGCCTCAGCCTAATAGTGAATTAATTGAAAATGAAGCAGAGTCAGTTATACGTATAAATATGCGTATATTCGTTATTAGTTATACTCTGTATATACATATACACACATAGAGAGAGAGAGAGAGATCAGGTTTTCTGTTATAGAATGTAACAAATGTTACTATTCAACAAAATGAAAATTTAAAAAAACAAAACGATTTTTCTAAAATAGTTTTACAATTTAAATAAACAATAATTAAAAAAATAATTGGCTTAGGATTTAATATTTAACAAAATAAGGACGTGATTACTTCTTTCAGATGCCTAAGCAATGGTTAACACTACATTTCAAAGAAAAATGTTATAGATTCTCATTTCATATTTTTAAAAAAGAGCAATATTATATTAGAGAAAACATAAAATTGGAAGGCTATAAAAACATGCGTGATTACTTCATTTAGGTGCATAAGTGATAGCACTATATTTAGAATAAAAAATGTATAACTTCTTATTTTATGTTTTTAAATAGTGTGTAATATTAAAAAATTGAAAACCTGAAATGGAAATCTTAAAAATGTTTTTTTATTATAAGAATGTATAATATAATGCTTATTGTAAATGATTTTATTTATTATATTTTGATAATACTAAATATATTATTATTATGCCTTTTGGGCATGGGAAATAAGAGAAAAAACCTAGATTTTTTAAGTAAAATTTAAAACTTCTTAATTCCTATTTTGGATGTTTTCCTATTTTTACTTTATATTATATTATTTACTTTCTTGTCATAAATAGTTATTTATGACAAGAAATAGATTGAAAAATAAATGAATGAAAAATGCATTTATGCAAAAGGCAAGACATTTATTTTAAAATCTTGTCAGATACTTCCACTCCGTCCCAAAACGTAACAAATAATTAAAAAGTTGAAATTGAAGGAAGATGATTTATTGGTCATACCGATGCACCGAAATGCCACCGTAACTCATTTTACAATAATCCAGCTCAACTCAGCATTCAATATATTTTTTCTTTTTTCTTTTTGAAAATGTAACCCAGAAGTAAAGGAAATAAAGAATTTGAAAGTGGATAAATTATGAGGACACAAAACAGATATTGAAAACAAATTTTTTTTATTTATTGGCCAATAAGGAGAATATTTACTCATCTAGGGAAGCTGCTTAGTTTCTCTAGAAACATTTCCTCTAGGAAATGTTTCTATCGTAGTCTATGGAAACGGAATCAATGAATCATATTTTTTCCGATAATATGCATTCTATGTGAAACAACAAAAAAATCAAACGAAAAAAATAGCACTCTTTCAGCCAGAAAGCTCCCCAACAATCAAGATCATTATTATTTTTATCTGTCATCCAGTTCCTTCAATGGATCCTTTTTGGCCACGAGTGTATCAGCAATTGGTTAAAGCTCTGTAGTAGAGAACAAATCGAACTTCTTATAGTCTGCACTTTCCCCCCCCATTTTCTTTCATCTATTCTTCATTTTTTTATTACTGTCCACAGCTTCAATCGGTTTTCGATGATCGCCCATATGAGGAAGGATCTTTTTTTTTTCTTTAGCATTTCTGACGGGAGAGAGTATATGGGGGCATATATTATTTCAACCAAAACAAAAGTAAGTAAACATCTGTCAGCATAATTCGGGGAAGATAATAGCCATTGATAAGGTAGGAGTTCTTTTCTTTCTAAGTGTAAAGTGGTACATGTGGTATGAGGAAAATGAAAAAACAAAAATTATATATTAGAATGAGATTGGATTTCCTTATAAAATGTATAATGGAATTTTCGAATCAGAATAACTTTGACATTTTGTATCCTTCAAATAAATGCAGCTATAAGAATCCAAAAAATATTCTTAAGGCATATTGAACATATATGCTTTTTAGTTAAATACTTTAATTATTCAGTCGTGGGTGGAAGGTGTTGCTTTTGTCACAAGGACAAAATGAGACTCCATTAGATTGGTAACAATCTTACAAAATTTGAAAATGTTTCCACGAGACAGAAAATATTTTCTTAACGAATTTCTCTGAAAGAATAACTCTAAAATAAGTTTCTTATTTTCATTTCACATGAAAGTAAACAATTTATTTTAGACAACAAGATAGATTTTGATAAAAATGTATACAAAATAAGCCTAGATTTATCTAAAATGAACAATTTAAATATCAGGAATAAATTAATATTATTTTAAAGTTTTTATATTATCATACTCATATTAAATTATATTTTTCAATTATTTTACGCGTAATACGTTAGTAAATTTTCATCAAAATAAATTAAATAAAATATTTTGAAATGATGTATAATCATGTGTATCAGAGCTGAAAAAGAGTATAAATTTGATTTTTGTAATTTATATTTTTACAGTGAACATGATTCAACAACATGACATCTACATTCATGTTAACAAAACTAGGAATTATACTAATATTAGTTAGTTAGAAAATTATGATATATTCCTAGAATGAAATAAATATAATTCTCTATCTTATAATTTTTTATAAAATGCTGCATCATAACTGAAACTGTGGATCCAGGGTCCATATTGAATGCGAAAGCTTAAAGTATTATAAAATATAACACAATATAATATAAAGGAGAGTGTAAATAAATAATATGAAGAATTTAGTGTGCTCGTAAAATATTCATAGAATATCTCTCATTCGGTTTCCTCTTAGTTTATTTTAACCGATGGGTCTTTTGGTTCTCATTTGGTTTTCATTATAATTCAAAGCAGAGTGTGAGATTCGACCTCATTACTTCGACATGGTTCAACATTATGAAACATTTGGTGTGCTTATTGGCTTCGATCTATTATGTGTAGAAATGGATACAAATACATAAAATTCTAATACGATTAATATACAGTAATGTTAACTGGTGTTTTTATCATGAGTAATTTCCTTGATTTTACTTTGCTCCATCCCTTTATGATAAATCATCGTAATTATTATCTTGATTCCTTTACAAGAAAATGTTTGAATTTTTCTTTGCATTGATAGGTCTCTGATTATGAACAACGTTTAGTGGCATTATCATTCTTAAACATTAATGATCAAAAATTTTAATCATAAGAATTACGAGATCTCGCTTTTATCTGGTTGGGCAAATCATTGTCATGTTTAAAAAGCAGTAGTTGCGATATTTGACTCAACTGAGCACCATTTTGAGCAGAGGACATCTTCCACAATAAGCATTCGTTAAAATATGGAAAAGTTGGACTCCAGGCTTAATGTACATTTCATCACAGATTTAAATAATTGGTATAAAATGACAAGTCTGTTGATCGTACCTTTATTTTCGGGTGTTCATGTATATGAACTAAACTAAAGTATAAACTGCTTCAAATTTTAATTTTTTAAATTTAAACGAATGACTCAATTGACAGTATAAATATTCTTAGAATAAACTGTAAAATATTTACTGTAATTATGATAGCAAATAAAATAATTTAGTTAAGTCATGATAATTTATTATAAAAATCTGTTTTTTTGTTATGATTAAATGAATATACTTTTCAGAAATTCCTTTTTTATAATTTCGTGAATATACCTTTTAGGAGTTCAATTGATAGCAATAATAAGTAAGACTTACTAGCGTGTTAAAAATAGGAAGAATGTTTTAATTCAAAAAACTTTATGTACTTTTAATACCTAAATCACAGCATATCAAAATGAATTTATTTTAAATCAAGAGTAAAATTTCAATATTAGTATTTTATTATTCAATTGTTGGTACAACTTATAATCAGATAATAAAATATATTTTATAATATAATATATTTTATTATAAATTATATATATATATATATATATATATATATATATCTGATATTTTCCCCCATACAGCCTGACAAGAAATTTTTTCTTTCCCAAACCTAAAGACGTTTCTTCAAAATGCCATTAGAAGGTAAGAGGGAAAAATGGATTTCACACAGTTTGGATTTTCTCGTTACGCTCCCATTTCCCTAAATTAGATACAACGAATTACTATGATGAGCACATTAGAGTTGAGGCCTTTTTTTAAATTCTTTTTACTGGCCTTATTTTTGCGTTACTGTATGTAGCATGGGTACCCCGTTTCATGTGATCATTTCGATGAAAAGTCTTCCCCGTTGAAATGTAGTTTTTTTTTAAATGTATTTGAATGAAGTTTATGGGTTGAAATTGATAAGAAAGCAATTTCCGATGTTTTTTAGGAAAGGGTAGATGTTTCTTTAGACATATATATATATATATATATATATATATATATATATATATATATATATATATATATATATATATATATATATATATATATATATATAATATATATATGTATTTTTATTATTTTTTAAATAATAGACTAATGCTTAGCCCATTTTTAGAGGCTATATCTTTCTTCTCTGATGATAAGGATTTTTTTATGGCATTTTCCCCAAATTTCATGCCTCAGTCACAGAGTTCCTTTTGTTTTAAATTCTTGAGTAAACGATTTATCTTCACTTAATCTTTTCTTCTTATAAAAATGTGGAAGAGAAAAAGACTTCCTTTCTTATTGAACTTTTCTCATTTCTTGATGAATATTTCTTCTTTTAAATCTGATTGTTTTACTTTTCTGTGTTTAAATAGTACTTTAAAAGCAAGCTACAAATATAAATTAGATTCGGAAATAAATACTATATAAGACTAATATTATTTTCTAGCAAACAAGGGTTAGACATTTAAGAATTGGTAAATCATATTGCTAAATTGAAAATTATAAAATCTGGTAATTAATCACAGAAATATTTATAAGATTCATTTTAAATTTTACATTAGACCTGTGTTTTTACATAATTTTATATAAAAATCTCATTATAATGGGAAATAAAATGTTACTGTATAAAGAATTCTAAACACCTTAAAGAGATTACAAAGATATTTAATTTGAAAAATAATGGTATACTATGAGCTTATCATTTTACTTTTAGTGTCATTTCGATTTCAGTGAATGTGGGAGTAGAAGCATACTTTCCTGTACCCTGCCTAGATTTATATTCAAGCAGTGAAGCCTGAGAAGCTGTCTTCCTAATTTAAAAGCACCATGGAAAATCCCAACTCTTTAAGAAAAGGTACCCCTCTAATCCTAAAAAAGTATTTTACTTAGAACCAAGTGACCATTTAACGTGACTTATCTGGATTTAGTGAACACGACGAATTTCGGACACGGGAATCGAACTTACAGCACTCAGACAATCAGAACAACGTCCTAATCAACCAGAACACATCGGCCCGAGATTTATATGTGTATGAATGTTTCCACGTAAATAAATGTAAATTCAGACTGATTTCCAGTGGAACCGAAAGAAAAGAATTCCATGGACTTCCTTCACAGCTGAACACAAGATTCATCTGAATAAACCATCTCATATGTCTATGGTTAAGGATTCTATAACATTCTCTATTCTATGAGTATGATATATTCTATAAATGTAAGAATGCAGCATGCTGCCCATCCTGTCAACAAACTGGTTTCAATATGAATTGTACCTGCTGAGCTGTAAAGAAATCTTTAACATATCCAGAAATCATTGTCTTACAGAAGTATAATTTCAAAGATGTAATGAAGGCGTCACGAAGACTTCGTGACGTCATGAAGTTGAATCACAGAACAAGTTTGATGTAATAGTATATAAATACTATTACATTATAAAAAATGGAAATACTTATATGTTGAGATCAGTAATGATAAACAATTGTGCATGCACAATTTCACGACTGGATTTGACGGATATAGAAAGCAAAAATTAACACTTTTATATATAGTACAATAACTAGTGTATTTCTGTCATATTCTCTGCTTATTTCTAATTATGAGGCTGAATCAAGCGTTCTGACTTTATTTAGACTTACGTTTGACGCGAACCATATCATAAAAATTTATCTCTACTATTTAAGATTATCGAAGATTTTAAATGTATTTTACTTTACGTATCATTTTTTTTCATGTGTTAGTCATTCGTATTTATTATTGCATATTTTTTTAATTGCATGTATTTTACTAAGTTATTGCTTACTACTATTAATTACTATTGCTTTGTAAAATAATTATTGCTTAAAATTAATTTAGTAAAATTAATTATTAAATTTTACTTAATAATACTTTTTATTATTTAGTAAAATACTTATTCAAGAAATATTAACATTATTTAATAAAATAATTATATGATTTGTTGTTTTAGCTAATCCCTCTTGGTTGACATCAAACCAGGTCCATGAGCCAGAACGCGTTAAAAATTAATAATTATTAAATTATTGAGTAAAATAATTAAGGAAAATTGAAAAATGGTTTAAAATTGCAAATGGTACTTTGAAAAACAAAAGTAAAAATAAGTAGCATTGTTTTTAAACATTATTTTAAATTTTTTAACGATATTTCATTAATTATATGGAGAAAATATTTTATTAGAACCAAGAATTGAACGCACTTAACAATTTTGCTTTTTAAGGTTAGCCTATTTTTTTTATTTAATTTTGAGGCGTAAATTCTTTCCACAAACGTGAATATTTGTAATACTTTGGAATCGAATTAAAGTTGTTGGTGCCGGTCAAATTAGCAGTTATGAGCACGATCAAAATATTATAGAAAAACAAACAAACTACTTGAATCATTTTGTGGTAATGAGAAATCTGTAATAGATTATTTAAATTTGAAATAAAATGACAAATACAATAAAATAGTTTCAACTAAGATATATACCAGTCTGCGCCTAAAGAAAGTATCTCATTTATCATGAATAATGAATGGAATTGAAATTAATGAATAATGAATAAAATTAAGACCACCAAAGAGAGAGCTTAGCATTTTCGATTACTAAATTATTCTACTCCAAATATATGAATAATTTTTGTTCATCTTAATATTTTAACGCTCCGAAGAAAGTTTATGTGTTAAAAAATAAATGTAATCTAATTTGTTATAGGGCGTAAAAATAATTCTGATGGATTTAGATTTTTTGTTTCCGTACAATTGATTTTTACGGACAATGTTTAAATTGATCAAAAGCAGTAGCTTATAATGGCATTTGAACAACTTACACACATCTACAATTAAAATATTATCAAATAGTTGAAATTTAGAAAGCTTAACCATCAGCTTAATTTAGAAAGTTTAACCATCATGATGCTCAACCCAAATCTTTTGGGGAAAATCAATTTTTCAGTAAAAAAGGGATTGAAAATATTGCATTTCTTTAAATTGTATGGATATATGAATGAAAAATATATATAATGTATGAAATATAAGTAAGTAATTTTAAAATTATAAATGTTTATTAAGCGCCGTTTCAAACAATTGCTTTTATGAAAAAGATCCATGTAGACATTTGAAGCACAACACTAGCATATATGAATTTTACTAAATTTTAAAAGATTCCTAATGCAGTTTTAAGGTTAATCTAAAGAAAATACTTAAATAGAATACCATGAAACTAAATATTGAAACATTCGTGGCACTGTTTACTTCTAAAATATTTAATTTGGATGAATTATTCACGATGTTATTTCAAAAGTATCATGAAAACAGGTAACTCAATATTCAGTATTTTTTTATTTCTGTGAAATAAGTTATGTATTTAATATAAAATTCTAAAACTTACAGCTTAAAAGGAACTTCTCAGAAACTTTTAAATTTTATTTTTTTATTCTCAGAAACTTTTATATTTAAATTTTAGTGAAAGAATTTTTAAAAATCAAATAAGTATCATATAATTTGAAAATAATTCAATGAATTCAGTGAAGGAAAAGTGTGTGTGTTTAATACAATTCCTTAAATATACTCTCATTTCGAATATTTTAGGATTTTAATCCTTAAAGCATTTACTCATTTACCGAGTTTTAAAACTGTACAATATAGATATAAAATATTTAACATTAAAAATAATTAACAATTTTGTAACGTTTTGGTATATATAAGTATTTCAAGCAGTATTTACGTTTTCAAGCGGTATTTATGTTTTTTAGCCACAAAGAATTTTTCAAAATAAAGAAACCATCTTATGTGTAATATATAGCTTACATTGTAATTTTGAAAAAAAAATCCGTTAATTCTTAATTTTTAAAAACTTTACTTTTAAAAAATAAAATTTACTATGCGAGAAAAATCATTTTATAAAATTATAAAGTAATTATATAATAAAATACAAAATATAAAATAATTTTGTAATAATAATATTAAATATAATTGTAAATTTTTTTATAAATATACGTATTTTCTTATTAAAATAAAAAATGATAATGAATATAAAAATTTATATTTGATATTTATATCATTTAATTTATTACCTCAATTTCTGAGAAAAATACCACATCAACTAATCACCTCATATAAAGAAAACATTTATAAAAATTTAAACTTATAAATACCTACAAGCTTTTTTCCATTAAAATTGGTAACATCAAATAAAATTACCAAATTATTTTTTATATAGAATGAAATGGATCTAAATATTGTCTTTCTTATGTCTTTGTAAGTGGCATTCAAGGTATGAAATTCACTATTATAACTATCCAAACTGAATAATTAAGAATTCATTAGAGAATTTCTTTTACATTCAATATTGGTAAATGATATTTTCACGTTTTAATAAAAAATAAATTATTTTGATAGTTAATTACTTCGGAAATTAAAATATTAAATTGTGTTATTGTATTTTTTTTAAAAAAGTCATTTAATTTAATATTTTGATTTATAGGGAAAAATATTATATAAGAATTGCGATGAAATTTCTAATTTCATTAATCAAATTTAACTTTGTACGAAAATATTTTTGAGTACATTTGCAAAAATTGTATTCACAGAGCTTTACATTAAATGACAGTTTTGTCTATAATTAACAAATATTCAAACGAAAAAAATATTTTATTAAGAACAATAATGGAGTATACTCGATTTTTATGAAAAACAAATCCATGTTATTTTTAATTTGAACTCAGTCGGAGTTGAAAAGCTGGTGACATTGTTTCTTTATTAGAAACAGATTTATAATGCCAAATCGCAAACTCTTAAAAAGTTTAAATAAAATTGATTGTAGCACTGGAATAAGGTGAAGAAACAAAAGGCTTCCTCACTTAACTGTTTCTATGACGGAAATTTAAGTGTAAGCGATAATCATTTCTGTGGCTTGGTAGGTAGCCCGTTATTTTTAGATCTCGGCTTACACCGCAGCGAATAATGATACAAAAGAAAGAGAATCTTACTCGCTGTTCACCAAAATTTTCCAGTGTGTCGGTAAGCGATCAATAAGTAATATCAGACTCCAGCCTTAGGAAAATTTATCATTTCTAAATATTAATTTTCATTCGCTATTATTAGAAAAAATCTCTAAATAACGAATTATAGTCGAGATGAGAATTTTTAGATTAAAATAAATGAAGAAGGTTAAAAGCGGAATTTTTTTTTCATTTTCTCTTTCGGTTTCCTTGCCTCCACACTGAAAATACTCATTGAAAATGTGAAGGAATAATAAGTATATAGAATTTACTTTGTTCATTTTTCAAGCTAAAATATTTTTGAAAAACTGTTATGAAATTTATTTATACATTTTTGTTGAAACTTTAAAAACTATAATGCAAGATAATGTATTTAAATGAAATTTTTTATCAACTAAAATTATGTGTTATCGAAATCAGAATTTGTTCTATAAGTTGCGATTGATAGTTAATTTCCATTTGTTTTTATGCATATTTTATGGTTTGAGAAATAGATTTTGTTGATTTTATATTTAATCAGGATAAACTACTATGGGTTAACTTACGAAATTCGAATTGCAACCTTTTCTCTTATTTACATATAAATTTCAATACTTACTTATTGAAAAAGCTATTAAAATAAAAGTATAGAATATGTGTATCAAAATCATATAGGATACGGAAAACTAAATGTCAGAAGAAGACTAATTTTATGGCAGGAATTTACACTTTGATATATATGAATGACTAATGATAAAAAATAAAATAGTATAATATAAAATAGGCGTGAAAAAGGAAAACTTAAGTCATGGTTATCATATTATCATATGCTTATCTTAACTATAGATAAATAAAGCTTGTTGTATATATTACATTATATTATATAAAATATTTAGTTTCTATAATTTATTCATAACAATATACACATATACAATGTAAGAATTTTATAGAAATTAATAGAAATGCTTCGCTGTAAATCGGACTATTGTATGTGATATTATTGGATTAAATAAGTAACGGAAAACAAGTTTCATTGTTCTGTGTGTTGCTTATATTTTATAGAGTATGTACTTCACCGTTTTCCAGCTTTGTTTTGAATGAAGTAAAATGAGCGCTTTAGACTACATGCAAGAGTTTGGTTTGATTTTTTTGTCACTCAATGATCATTTATTCCTCACAAGGGCTAATTAAACTGGAACCTACAGTTTAAAATGTCAGAATCTGAAAGCTGATAATGAGAACACATCTGATTGGGGCATTGGTGACCATTGGTATAAAGATGTTGGAGGTATCGAAGGGCACAGCGTCGAAGCTCATGGCACCATATAATGTGCATCACAAAATATTATTTCGACTTCAGAATTGGAGAAAGCATATCAAACACACTCAGGTAGACATTAGAGTAAATGATGACCCAAAATAGCAGATCATAATGGCAAAATGTATTGCTGAGCTAAATAAAGACCTACAAAAGCAATATAGTTCTAAGCAGTGCCAAGTGAATTGCATCAGTAGAATATAAGATTAACAGCTATGTCCAAAATTCCTTGTGACACAAGTAAATCAGTAATTAGAAAAGTGATTTAATGATCATAAAAATTGAATCACGTATCAATATAAATATATCTTCCTTTCTGATGAATAATGTTTCTTCATATTCCTCAACTCAGGAAAGTTTTACGTCTTGGGAATCCTCTCAGAAACTTACCATCGTAATTGGGACTTTTCTAGAGGAAAGCATGATGTTTCTGAAAAAGGTGGTTTGGAGTAGGTTTCCTTATCACCTCACATATCGAGCTCACAGTTTCTCTATTTTAGCCAAAGAATTGCATTCTAATTCTCAAACATTTTTTGTGTTTAGAAATTGCTTTTATCAAGATGATATATATATATATATATATATATATATATATATATATATATATATATATATATATATATATATATATATATTTAAGGTTAAAGAACTCTGAGTGAATGGTGAATGAAATTTCCCTTCAAAGAAATCTTAAATTGGGAAAGACAAGTTTACTTCAACAAAAGTTTATGTTGTTTTTTACTGAATAGCATGACCCTTTGCACGTAAGAGACAGTTTAAGAAGGATTTACTGTTACATCTGATATCAGTACAATCATCTGAGTACATAAGGGAAAAAAAACACAATGAATGTTCAGTCGAAGGCTGTGTGTAAAGCAGATTGGAAATATTAAGAGCATTGTTTACGTTTGAAGGAA
Organism: Latrodectus hesperus; assembly: GCA_037975125.1. Classification (NCBI taxonomy): domain Eukaryota; kingdom Metazoa; phylum Arthropoda; class Arachnida; order Araneae; family Theridiidae; genus Latrodectus; species Latrodectus hesperus. The sequence continues at coordinate 15,961,367 of CM075855.1, forward strand.
AATATGCAAAATTAAATCTTTTCCTTCAAGTTAAATAATTTATCTTATTATCTATTAGAAGTAAGATTATATTCTTTTGAAGAAAAATTTTAGATTTAGCCCAAGTCACAGTTTAGCAAAAATTTTGAGTTGGAATTTTGTATATATTCTGAGAGGGAACAAATGTGTGCTTTTAACTTTGGTTTTATTCTCCGAAGATACTTAAATCTATCTCTAGATGTATATGAAAATCATAATTCCATGAATTACACAAAAACCTTGCAAATCAGCTCCTTAATTTGCTTTCTGCATGGTATCTTGCACCGGTTCACCATTGGTGCTCTGCCAACAATCCTGGTCTCTCCCTGTCATGCAGTGGCTTCCAGCCTCTTTAATCGGTCATGGCAAGATTAGAAGTGGCCACATAAAATGTTTGAGGTTCTTGAATGGGGAGAGCATTTTCCCTTTTTTTCTGTTTCGTCTCTGCTAATCTTACCCAGCTTCTTTAATTGCCTTGGTGCCTCCTGGAGGTAGCAATGGAATGAGCGAGATCAGATGTTTGAGGATCTGACCGGGGCCGTCGCAAACATATTTCTCTCACCTCAGAGGTTCCTGAATGGGGTGAGAGCAACAAGCTCGCGTCGGCCCCGATCTGACGCATCGGGGCCTTTTGGACCCGGTGTAGGCTTTCCTACACCAGAGGGATCGATAACATAAATAACAACAACATAACACAAGAATTTTACACTACATTTGTAATTATAAAAATATTTTTTTTAAAATTCTAATCGTTTACTTCCTATAAAATATTTGTGAAGAAATAAAAAATACTGTAAAATCAAACTGGAATATTTAAAATCACATTTAGCTTATTTAATTAGTTAAATTTCCTAAAATTTAAATTAATTTGATATAGTGATTTTTTAGAAAATGTATACGTATAATAATTGATGACTTATGTATCAGAGAGAGTTACTGATGTCACGGAGAGAGAGAGAGCGAGAGAGAGAGAGAGAGAGAATACACACCAAGTTTAAGCACATGTTAAGCACATGACCCTAGATGTGTGCTAGGTAAGGGTTTTCATAGCCGATTATGCTGAATCATCTCTCTTTAATAATCTTTTCTGTAGAGTCATTATTCTATTATGCAAAGACGGAGGAGGGATGAAATTCAGAGAAATTTTACATGATTTCTCCAAATGAATATAATTTCTGCTCTGGATAAGGTCTCACAAAGTAAAACAAAGCATTCATCATCAAACTAGTTCCGACAGTTATTAAAACGAGTCGTAGGAATAATGACTTTCCAGGAGATTTTCTTAACTGCAATTAAATCCAATGCGTCTGCCTTGATTGGATTCGAAATTGGTTTTAATGAATCGTCGGGTGTTCGAAGTGAGAGAAAAGAAGGATATAAAATCGAGTTCCAGAAAGGAGGAAGTAGTCAAACATTTAGTTCCTGGAACAAATTAAGCCCCTTCATTTTCTTCTTCCAGAGTTTCTGGAATTCAATTGAATCGTATTTTAGATATTTATTTTGCTTTTTTGACACTTTCGGTGCTCAACTGGTAGTTAAAATTCATTTTACTTGGAAGATAATCAACAAGTGCATTTTTCTGGATCTGGTAATTAGGATGAAATTAATTAATATTGATAGTAATTACTCAAATATTAAATTTTCTCATTATTGTACGCTTTCCTTATTAAATTTATTTGTATTATTATAGTTAAATTGCAAGATATATTTTTGGAATTTATTATGAAATAACACTTTAATTTGATATATTTGAATAACTCTGATGCTCTTTTAGTAATATCAATTTAGAATTGCTGTTGTACTTTTTAGCTCTGTAGAATACAAATGGAAGTGCTTTGTGTTATTGGTATAGTAATTTTATGAAAGAACACATACCATAAATAAGTTATTAAACCTATATTGATTGGTGTTGTTAAATTTTATATTTTCTCTTACTTTTTTCAGTAGAATTCCTAGGATAGTCTAAAATTTGCTTTTAAATGGCGTGAAGAGAGTTGTAGAAATTGGAAGATAATGGAAAGAGTAATTTTTTTGTCTTTGGAAGAAAACGGGATCGATACTAGCCATGGCAAAAGACGTCTTGCTGAGGCTCTTTATATTAATCAGTATACAATTGACTTCAATATCACACACATATACATATATATCAATATATATATTTTGCAGTATAGAAGGTATAGAAGGTTTGAAGTCTTGATTAGCTTATATATATATATATATATATATATATATATATATATATATATATATATATATATATATATATATAGCTAATCAAGACTTCCTTCTGAGAATAATGACTGGAATATATTTACTTTCATTCATAAAGATTGTAATTGTGTGCATTTATAATATAAAACTTTCAAATATATCCCGTTATAAATGACAATTCAATTGCAACATATTTATACGAAAAATCTCAATTTGATTATATATCTTCAGTTTAAATTCATGCGAAATTTTATTTAGGTTGAAAATATTTTCTAATGATTTTTTTACCTATCATGTAAAGGTTCGGTAGATATTTGGTATTTCGACATATAAATATTCCATAGAGAAATTTAAAATGCCATTTTATTTGCTCACCAAATAAATACATACTTTTATAGTGAAAAAGAGAGTAGTTCCCAATCATTTCTGGATATATTGAAAAAAATACGTGTACGTGTATGCAATAATTAATTATATTTGAAAATCATCAGTGTACGTATTATACATGATAACTATTTTGTTTCCTCTTAACGGTGCTAGTAGTTAAATGTTCATTGCATTTTACTTCAGTTAGATAGTCTGCATAATGGTACGGATTTATATTGGGTATATTGGGGGTATCGCATATTGGTCTGGATTTTTGCTCGTTTGGTTTATTGGTTTGTTTATCACTTAAAAGTCACTTTTTGCGCAGGAAGACTAAGTAGACTAATTTTGCAATGGTTTGAAGATATTTTAAGCCAAGTGTAATTGTCAAATATGCCTATGATTGCTGAAACTCTCAATGATTGATGTTAATCATCTGTAAAATAAAACTATCATTTGATTTTTTAATGTTATTTTATCTAAAATTAACATCTAATTTATTTATTTTTATTGTCTTGCATAACATAAATGAAGAAAAGGTTTTTACTTATTGTTTTAAGAGATATATTTACTGTGCTTAAATAATATTTGATCATTTTTATATTTTATTAAAAAAATCATAGATACTCAAGAAATAATTTTACTCTTAAGAACAATAAGAAACTGTAAGCGACGTATATATGGGTTAGTAATATTACTGTGAAAATGTAGAGTTGCATAGTTAAATATCGAGTTAAAAGCAATAAATATGCATAAAGTAATTATCTTTTCTTAAACATTAGAAAATATAACTAAAAAACATGAATATTTAGATCAAGCGTTTCATTTTTGAGAATTGAAAAGATTGTGCCTCACAGTAATAAATAGATAGAGTGATGTGATTTCGATTATTTTGACTTGAGAATCGTGATTTGCACATTTAAACTAAAAAAAAGAACATGACATATTTTTAAAATATTGAAAAGTATAATTCAAATGCATTCAAAAAGAAATTTCTTGATAAATAACAATATTAAAAATGATACGTGAAACCAATAATTATAGCGCACTCTTAGATTCGTAAAATATTTGGAACTTTAACTGAATGTTTTTTACATTTTTTTTATTATTTACGAAAAATTTTCCTTTGTATTTTCAATTTAATACAGATAATTAGAATGATGGCTAAGTTTCTATTACTTATTCCTCAAACACCAAACATTGAAAAGGTAAATTATTAATTCCAAGCTAAAGTCATAATTCTTTAAGGTCTATTCAGTAATTATAACAGATGGTCGCTTTCACATGACGATTGAGCGGTAGGGGAAATCTTGTCAATCCATCAATTATTTCTTGACAGATATATACTTATATGACATTGGACTACACTCTGTTAAAATTATTCCACTTCCTTGATTATTTATCACTTCCTCCAAGCGGTCTTTCAATATAACTTAACTCCACAAAGCAAGTTCTTCAATACCCGTAGAGAGGGAGGGTTATGTCTTCAACGCGGAGCAAAATTTGCAATCGCCAGCTACTAATTAAATTTCCTATTTCAGAAATTCAAGATTTCGAATCTGACCTGAAAGCTAATAATTTTGCTTAATGTTATTGCAGAGAGTTTCCAAATCCAACTTCTAGTCAAATGAGTTTGAATTGAACACCGCTGTACTTGAAATTCGTCCATTCGTGTTCGGGATCTTTCTGGAGTCAAATTGCAGTCATATTTATGTCAAGAAAAGCTGTGAGGTCATAACTTCACACATGTGTTGTGATTGGATGCTATGTCATATTGGCGACGTAATTTGTTTTCAGTAGGAAATTCAGATTTAAAATTTAGTTCAGACAAACACTCTCAATCGTTATGCATTCATTATTTGTTTCCATTAAACACAATACTTTAATGCAATAACTTAATTATATTAGTTTGAAAACAGATTTGGTACACATATGTAATATGTGTACCAAATCTGTGAGTGAATGATCATATTAATGTGAGTGAATGAGTTAATATTTATAAATCAAACGTTATTAAATAGTTAACGCATCTAACGGAAGGGAACAGAAAAACTGTTTGTATTCAGGAATAATTTGTTTTAACAAATAATTAACTCTCATACACATTTATTTTTCTTAGTGAAGTACTGAGATTCTTTTATTTTTGTTTCTTGTTATAGAATGTATGATCTTTTATAATGAATCGATTACTTTTTATGTAGTACTCATACGTGACGTACATATTCGTAGATACGTTTTTGAGTTTATGAAACTTCCCTTACGAAATAGTAATAAATTTAGAAAAATTCATTTTTACTGCAAAATGCAACAAAAAAGAAGACTTAAAATAGAACTTATATGTTAAATTTATTACGATGCACAAATATGATTGATTGCTAAATCGATTTCAAAATCATAACGAAATAAATGACAATAAGCCAAGAAAAACTTCCTATTTCTGCTTTTCTCACTTTTAATACATACTAGAAAAGAATTTAGCTATAAATAAAATTTATACGACTAACACTAGATTTGTAAGCGTCATAGATTACTTAAAATATTTCATTAAGTCAATATTCATCAAATTAATAAGTGTAGAAAATTTATAATAGTGTTATAATTTTTTCTTACTTCTAACATCAGTAACACAATTGTAATCATCAAATGTAACTTATTGGTTAATTGTAAGTATCAATGATTTTAATAAATTTCATAAAGTTAACTTTGACTTGGAAATTGCCTCAAAATAGTCTTTCAATAATATTTAATAAATGGTCCTTACGCACAAATTAAAAAGTATTCGTTACAGCAAAGCTATTGAAGTTTTAGGGTATTTCCTTATTTCTTGATCAGCAGTTCAATTCATCTTCAAAGCAAGTGACGTGCTAAACATTGTATTATTCTTGCAAATAACTCAGATTACGTGAATTCAACTTGATTCTAAGCAGTAAAAAAATGCAAACCATGCTAATGTGCTATGGAAAAAATGTGACTAATTAAAATTTAGGATGAAAAATATGAAAAAACCCCGAAAAAGAGTATCAAAGATTTTTTAGATGTCTTGAGATGTTGAAGGATCAATTTAATTTATTGACTTTGAAGTACTTATTTGTAGTATACATCATAGCTCATTTTTGTCCAATTTCAGGTAATAAAACATTTCGTTTTGCTTTATAAGAAAAGAAAGCCTTTATTATAAAAGTGTCACAATGACCCAACTTACGAGCGGAGATAACTCAACAAAAATAGACATCAGAAATGGGTGATTTTACTCCAGTTTTTATATTCAGGTAACTGTCTTTGTTTTTATGTTTTCAGTATCTTCTTTTTTGAAAAATTAAGTAACTTCCTTTGATTCAATATTTCAATTCCAATTTTTCAGAGATTTTAAAGATGATTTAGTAACCATAAATATTAGCTAAGGGCAAGGATTGAAAATCTGTTACAAGTAGATAGTTAATTAAATGTACTATTTAAAAAATTATTAAAAAATAACACAAAGTATTGGAGATAACTACATAATATAGATATCAGTTGCTGTCACACATAATAGATATAATGAATTAACTATTTCAATCGTGATATCAAAAAAAAAAATTCTTTAAATGTGAATGTCTAGTTTAGTTCTTAATTCCCAATTTTCAAAGAAAAATTTAATTCTTCGTAATATTTGAAACCGATTTCGAAACAAAATCAAAAGAGAGTTTGATGCTTACCTAAAATTTTGAAGTTAATATTTGAGAAATCCGAGTGAAGCAAAAATGTATTAGGAAATATTTCAGAGTTCAAAATAATGAAAATTAATAGGTAATAAAAATTTACATTGGAATGTGGTAAATAAATCAAAAACTTATCGCAATAATTAATTTTTAATGACGTTTAAGTCTGAAGAGCAAACTTACTTTTAAGAAAACGTTTTCTAAATTATTTATAAATTTTTACTTTAAATATTCTTTTTTTTGTGTTATTATATTTTAAAATTATATGTATGTTACGTACAAGTAAATTTTTACTGTTCAGTTTTACATTTTCACGGAACAATATAAAAATTTCATGTTAAGCTATGAATAAAAATAAAAACCTTATATATATATATATATATATATATATATATATATATATATATATATATATATATATATATATATATATATATATATATATATATACACACACACACACACACACACACACACACACACACACACACACACACACACACACACACACACACACACACACACACATATATATATATATATATATACAGATAAACTAACATAACATTATTATTTAACTCAATAAAACTATTAACATTTTTAAACCAGTTAAAACTCAACAAAATTATCTTCATATAAATAATATCTGCAGCATACACTTTATAATTCTCTATGATGTGTTTATTATTTAACAAATTTCAAAAAAAATTAATCTCTTATTAATGACCATTATTTAAAAAATTAATGCAAAATTATACTTAAGAAAATAAATTAGATGATTCATAAAATAATTATCAAAGCAGTCGTTGTAAATATTGAGTAAAAGTATTATTAATTTTTTATAAAAGCAATTATTATACAAAAAATACTTTATTTTTACTGTGGAAATTATAAAAGGTGATTATTCAAAAAATTGAAAAGTAAATTATTTTTCATTTTAATAAGCCTACATACACACACATATATATATATATATATATATATATATATATATATATATATATATATATATATATATATATATATATATATATATATATATATATATATATATATATATGCATAATTTCCATTATTATGCTTATCTTTTGTTTTACCTTCAGTAAAATTTTCATGTTTAAAAGATAATAAAGATAATTGTTCGTTTGAGCCTAAATACCTGTTTTCAAAATATTACGTTCAGTAAAAATTTTCTGCCTAACAATTTAATTATATTGCTTGTGAAAAGGAAGTAATATATAAGAACAATTTTTAATTTTATTTTAGAAATTATTATCACTTTAATTTTATTAATAAGCTTAAGCATAAACTATATTATTTATTATATGAAAAAGGTAGTAAAAGTACTTCATTAAGGTTAAGGGCATACGAATGTCCATTGATTACATATTTTTAAGTCGAATTTATTAGCGGCAGCTACTTTCTATGACAAGACTTTAAAGGCTATTGAAGATTATCCATCGTGAAAAACACTATTAGGAAACATAGCATAATCTCTAAAAGCATTAATTTAATCTTATTTATTTTACGTAAAAGGCAAGTTATAAGCGAAAATGCTTGTTTCACAGGAAAAAAGGAAAGCTGAAAAATTCTTTTCAATAAAAGCCAAAGAGGCAACTTCGTTGCAAAGCTGGCGGAGGCGAAGGAAAAGAATATTTTTCATCTTGGTTAATAAATATCGTGCCACCTCTTCCATATTTTCCAAACAGCTATTCTTGCTGCTAGTATTTTTCACAAGTAGTCGCTTCATTTAAGCTTGGGAAGCTATTAACCACTCTTTTAAATCCCAGAATAAATGCTTTCGGTTCTAAGCATTATTAAGGCTATTAAGTTGGTGTGAGGTTAGGGAGAGCGGCGAGAAGAAAAGGTCTCACACAACCTCAGGATTTCGGAAAGCGGGCCGTTATGGCAAAGTCTCTTTTAAAAGGGCAATATATAGCTTTTTTGCTATGCAGCGCTAGTAAGCATCTTAAAGTGCATAGTTTTAAAGCCCATCATTTCTGTAAGGCGTTTCTCCTTTAAGCTGAATACAAATTTTCAGAAGGTTTTAAGAAAATCTGCGCCTTGAGATAATATTCCCTCTTCGAGGATAGTTTCTCAAACAGTAGGAAACAAAGATATTTGTGCAAAATTTCAACTACCAAAGAAAATTATGTGGTTCGTAAAATTCTTTTAGTTGAAGATTTGAATAAAAAATTATACTTATCAGATAAAATATTTTTAAATCAGCTGGTTTATGTTGTCATATAAAAAATAAACATAAAAATTTATCTATTTTTCAGAATCCTTACACAAATAGGGAAAGAAAATTTAGCTTCACTCCTAAACAAATATGTAAAATTATTTAAACTTATATTTTAAAACTGCTTACATGTATAGAGCTAATTGTTACATATTGCCTGAACGCAGTCTAACTGGTGCACAAAACTGCTCAGATAATCTAATAAATAACTATCGGATACAAATTTCATGGGCCGTGGTAGCCTTGTAGTTCGGGCATAGGCCTTCCGTTTGACTCCCAATGCCGCCAAAGACCAATAGAATACATGCTCGTTAAATCTGTGAAATTGAAAGTCCTGTTATCGGTCATTGAGCAGTTACTATGATTTTAAGAGAGCCTGGAAAAAATTTTCTCCCTCTCCAGATCAATGTGAAAATTGAGGGAGTGAATCCTCTGGTGGTGCCATAGTTTTGAGCAAAGTCGTACTTTCACCTTCGTGGTGTTCTGGTTAAAGGAAAGACGCACCCTACTGACTTAAATTTGCATAGCCAACGGCATAGCGAGCTTGGCGTGTCTAAGTATTATACTAAAAAGCAACACAAATTAAATTAATATTATAATTTATTTAACATGATGCTATCAAATAACAGTGAAACATAATGTTGCAAGCTATGATGATTGATTATTATCTTAACTAAAATTGTAAGCTTGAGGAACCCCTAATTCGTGCATCATTGCTGATATTAATTTGGAATCACTAAGATATGATTCAGCTCCAATTGGCTTTTATCCCCAAAAAGTGATCGTATAGCAATCAACTAATTTCTTTAATTTCCTCATAACATTTTTTTGGTTTATATTTAAAGTTACTTCATCTTTTATTTATTACATCCGCATGGCTGAATGTGCTCTTTGAAGTGGAGGTTCAGTGTCCGGTGGTGGCCGTTTCTCAACAATGGAAGATGGTTGTTGTATTTCTGTTTGTTTCTTTTACATTTGTCTGATTGATAGGTGTGAGTTTTCTTTCTTTATTAGTTTCTTAGACGTGTCTTGTCTTAAGGCATGTAACTATGAAGCATTATCAATGACAATACCTCCACAAAGGCAATAATATGTGCATAATTTGTGTTCTTAATACTGATTCTTCTAAAGCTGTTGATTTAAATAGTTCATTGTGTGAAAGGAAAAAAATGATAAGTCTTAAAGGGTGTTATCATAGCTCCAGATTGGGATTTTCGGACTGATCGTGTTTAGATGAAATATAAGTATTATTGCACAATTCAAGCTTCCTTGCGGATAGGTGTTTCAGTAATAAATATAACTGAATATGAAGCAAATAATAAATATTTCGCTCCTGTGGCTGTTTCCAAAGCAGAAGTTTAGAAAATGACGTTCTGTTTGCTCCGAACTTTTCTTAAGGTGGAAACGTTGTGTTTCTGGGCTTTCCTGTACTAGCTCATAGTTGTGTTCTACTAATTATGCGGAAGCAGTCGTGACGAAGTATTCGTAATTTAAAGACAAAAATTTATCAGAAATTTTCCCAATACTTGATTTGGCACTCTCGGAGGTATTATTTCATTTGAAGATGATTGCGGCTACGAATTATTCAAAGAACCCAGACGCCATTGTTGGACCCGACAGACCTTCTGTTTAGTCGGGATTAAATCAGTTATAAGAACAACGATTTAACAAATTAAGCCACCGCAACCTTTAAGTTTCGTAGATTAACAACAACTAAAATTTTTGAATTGAAATTTTATTTTAGACTTGCTTGCTCTTTGCGTTAGTGAAACTAATGCTCAATTTTAAATAGAAAAAGCAATATATATATAATATTAAATAATTAAATTGTACTCCGAAATGAGAACTTGATGAAATAACATACAATATGGCAATAAAAATCTAAGCATTAAAGCATGCTCTAGACAGTTAATGTCTATTATAATATTCTAATATCCATAGCATTTTCTTTTCGTAAATGCTTATCGTATGAGAATACACTTTGAAAGCGCTTTTTTGTACAAAGAGTGGCACGTGTTTACAGTGACTAAAACACCGCTTTGAATATATCATAACAGCCTCAAATTGTTTTAAATTATTTGAACACAAATTGTATCCTGTTTTTTAAGAGAACTTTTTGCAGATCACGAGATGAGTTCACACTTAAATATTTAATCAAAGTTTGTACAAAAACAGAAACGAAACATTCAAATCTTGTTGCTTAACAGCAAACGGGATCGAACTTCGTGATTTTCCAAATAAATAAGTACCCAATAAAAATCAAAATAAATTCTTTCTCGTTACATTTGTAAGCACAGTTCCAAACTTATGTATTATGTAATATCAAATAGAAATGTTTCAATTTTTATTCACTTATCCATTCAGGAATAATATCGAGGTGGCTTGTATAGAAAGCCGTTAGCAGCCAAGTCTATTCCATACCTGCGAATGTCTTGAGAAAAAGCAATATTTACGAAAGCAAATTTACAAATTTAATAAATAAATTATTGTGTCTTTTAAAGAAGTCTTAAAAAATACTGAAAATAAAAACGGTTTTGCGTGTATAAAATCTATCATTTTTTTAAGAATTTAATTTGTTTTTGAATAGAGAAAATAATTATCTCTTACGTTATATATATATATATATATATATATATATATATATATATATATATATATATATATATATATATATATATATATATATATATATATATATATATATATATATATATATATTCATAGATAAATAAACAATCATGGTAATTTAATTTTAAGCAACAATAATTATAAGAAAATTAATGGCCTTTTTGAAAGTCGAACAATTAACAAACTAAGCGAAATGACAGAGAAGCATTGAACATAATTAAGTATTCAAACAACTCATGGGGCGAAATATTTTAACTTTCTTACCACGTGTTCATATTTCCATCAGAGTTGGCCGGGGCTCATCCGTCAGCACGCGATATGTCCATCAGCAGTTTCATTAACTAATTATGCGAGAAATATTTGCTTAACATAATCAGAGTCGGGAAACTTGTGTACTAGTGTGCAAAACTAGGATATAAGGTTTTGCATGCAAAAAAAAACTGCCACTAAAGAAACATTTGATCTGGTATTCCGTACAATTCTTTGTGAAAATGAAATGCGTCATTGCACATCATATTATTCTGTTTCTTGACACAAAATGTTCAATTACGTATAGAATAGGATAGGGAATTTGCAGTTTGTTTGAAAAATTCGGAATATGTCTTTCACTAAAACATGATCATTCTTTTAAAGTTGGTGAGAAAAATAAAATTGTAATTATTTCGATTTAAAATAATCCTTGAATAAAATTAATTAATTAATACCATATCAATTTTTATGAAACATATATGGCACTGATGAAACAAAAATCTTGTGATTGTGAAACAAAGAAAAAAATACACTATTAAAAATATATGTCACACCTGTATATTTTGAAATTAAGGCAATGGGCAGTTTTAATGTCTCTTTTTACTTATATAACATGAAAAAATATAAGTTTGCAATGAAATATTATCTAGAAGAAAAGTCTATCTTAAATAATAGAAATGTCAGGTGTCATGTTGCACGCAAACAAACACTTGCTATATCCTTAGAATGTTTTAAAAATCACTTGTTTTTAAGAATACTTGGCACGTTTTTGTTACTCCACTTTTCATTCCTTACTCGTTTTGAGCTCTTTAAAATAAATAATGATTTATTCAAAACTCAAAACAGTTTCATAAAATATCTGAGTCTACATATAATTAATGGTATATCTTTGTCTGCTTATAACATTGATATTTGAGTTTGTTTATTGTTTAACGGTCTTTTTTTAGACACGAGGATAGGATTGACAATTTAAAGTAGATTTCGAATCATTGCAAACGGAACTAGCAAGGTATATTCCCCAATTGGTGCCTTTTTTTCATCGCTCCAAGCAATTCAAACGCTACTGCCACTTTAAAAACACATATATATATATATATATATATATATATATATATATATATATATATATATATATATATATATATATATATATATATATATATATATATATATATATATATATATATATATATATACATATATATATATATATATATATATATACAAGATAAAAATGAAGAAAATTGAAACCAGAAATATAAATTGAAAAGATACTTATTAATAGTATCTTTTCAATTATAATATTAATTAATAGTATCTTTTCAATTTATATTTCTGGTTTCAATTTTCTTCATTTTTATCTTATTTATACAGGCAAATCTTTCTTTAGCTGCTTTTGCGCTGGCTGGATTTCCTATAATGTATTGTAGACATTGCATCTATGCATTGTATTTTATGTGTATTATATTTATTACTTTATATTTATATATGTTTTTCCTTTATATTAATATATACATATATATATATATATATATATATATATATATATATATATATATATATATATATATATATGTGTGTGTGTGTGTGTGTGTGTGTGTGTGTGTGTGTGTGTGTGTGGTGTGTGGTGAATGAACAACTCAACAGCCGACGTCACTATTTCAAGTGCGCACTCTGGAAAGGGCTCGAGAAGCGCGAAAACTTCTCGAGCGAAATAGCTGCTTAAGATTTTTACGAGTTTCCATCTTCTTGATATTGATATATCATACCACACTGAAGGCAAAGTTGATGTCTTTTAATTTTAAGACATTGACTTCATAACTTCATTGAAAAATTACGAATTGGAAGTTAATAATCAAGAATATTATCATTACACCATTTCATTTCAGACAGCATGAGGTCAAAAATCAGATAGTTGAATAATCTTTTAATCTTAATTAAATATTATGTTACGAATTTTAGAACCAATATTAAACTAAAAATATGATGCTTCAAATTTCATTAATCCTGAACTGCATTATCTAAAGGCACTTGCCTTCTAGTTAATTTATTCCTATTTTATTAGTCAATATTATAATTACTGATTTAATTAATAAATTTCTTTCCCGAAGAAAAATGATAAAATTCTCTTATTTTTCCATTTTTATATATTTTAAAAACAACTAAAACAATTTTTGTTTTTTTTATAATTCTCCCTCAAAGTGAAAGAAATGTTTAAATGGCTATCGGCGTATCTATGTTTTTAATTTTAATTAAGTTAATCAAAACTTCAACTTCCTTAAATAGGGAGAAAATTATTACTGTCTGATATTAAAATGCATGTGAGAATTATAAATTTTAACGTTATGAAGAAAGTTATTAAAATATAAGTAGAAAATTTTATAAAGTTTGGAACACATTTAGATGTTTGAAAAGCATTTCACTAATTGAATAATTTATTAATTCCTTTATTTTGGAATTTTCTACTGCTTAAGTCTTTTGAGTAAGATAATTGCGGGGAATTTTAAGTGCAGAATAAATATAAGTATCAGATTTTTTCTGCTCATATTTAAATGACTTCTGCTATAAAAATTGCATATATTTAAGTAAATATAAAATATACTGTTTTATTATTTTCCTTTTAAGTACTATAGAGTTTTGCACATTTTCAGAAAAACTGTTATTAATATCATAGTGCATTAATATAAATGTTTAAATTAGCATATATGGTTCTATATTCTTAGAATATTATTACAAAATTATTTGAACTAAGAATTAATTACAGAAATGTTTTTACCTACTTTTATTGTTAGTTTCATTAGTAATTCATATCTTCTGCTAATACATTATTTCTGCTGTTGTTGTTACTCATGATACTTGGACAAAGCCAAGCTCACTATGCCTTTGGCTATGCAAGTTTAAGTAAGAAGGATGCGTCTTTTGTTTTAACCAGAGCTACACAAAGGTGAAAATGCGACTTTGCTCTAAACTCCTCCGAGAGATGGCGCCATCAGAGGATTCACTTCCTTAATTTTAAATTTGATCTAGAGGGGGATAAAATGTTTTCCAGACCATTACTCTGACTGCTGTACTATAGTAACTGCTGAACGACCAACCACAGTTTTATCGAGCAAGTGTATTGCATGAACTCGGAGAGTCTTTGGCGGCATTGGGGATCCAACCCCACCCTTTCGAATGGAAGGCCGATCTCCTAACCACTAGGCTACATCAGCCCACATTATTTCTAGTTTCTTTCAGTGGGAAAATGCTTATAAAGAAAATTGCAGATATTAGATTTGGGGAATGAACAAATAAAAAAATGTGCATATTTAGAGTTACTCATGATATATTTTGAATCAGCAATAATAGTATAGAAAGATTTAAAGAAATATTGGAAAAACTACCAACTGCTTTGAAAATTATGGAACCAACTATACAGGAAAATTATTTGGCATTTTAAGAAACTTATCTTTCGTAGCATTTCAGCTCACTTTAAAATCCAACTTTTGGTAGGAACTTGACTCAATACACAAACGCCAAGGAGTTATCAAATAATGTATAGAATTTTACGTTGTGAAAAATAAGTCTGCATACTTGCATAAGGTTTCAATTTCTATTTTTTTAACAATATTAAGAATTCAAAAAATGATTCATGAGTTATTTAGGAAGAAGGGACTATTGTGATAAGATTTGGTTTTATTTATTTGATTTTGTTGGAAAAAAGATACATGAGTTCCAGACAAATCTTACTGGAAATATTTAGTTCTCTAAGCTTTATTTGGTTTCTAGAGCTACTTTCAATGTTTATAACTTAGGAATGGTGGGAATGGGATCTATAGTTTAAAGCGGATGCCCGATAATTTCAAGCAACTGTGCTCGAGTTAAGAATGTGAACCATGAAATGCCGTAATAAGGGTTAGAGAGCAACTGACTTGGCAATTCATGGATCATAAAATATCCACACATTTGAACTTACCCTTCATTAGATGAACGCAAAGAATAATAGTGAGGTTTATGATCTGACAACTCATTCATGAGTTAATGTACATTTTTATGAATGAAATGTTACTTTTTCTTTCTAAAAGCAGACATTGAGTGACTAACCTTTCCCACAATAAGCCCTGTAACTAGTACTCCTTTATCGTTTCTCGGTAGGCACCTGTGAACCAAGTTATGGTTCACCACGAATGCGTTTATAGGGTGGCCACATTCATTTATCATCTCAGAAGAAAGGACAAGGAAACAAAGACAGAAAGGAACATTCATGACTGGAATGGGATTCGAATCCAGAACCAATATATTAGGAGCCAGGAATAATCATCTCTCAGCAATCGACCGATATTGTTACTTTTATTACTTTACTTATAATTTTGTGGCAAAATATAGAGACCGGAAAGTCTGGCTTTCTCCTCCAGCCCATCCCTGGTACTGTAGGTCAAAACCAGGAGGAGCATTACATTTTGAGGCTGGCAGACAGAACCAAACGGCTATCACAAGACTTTTCAGTGGGCACCTAAAATGCATGCCCTTTGAATCCGGCCGTAAAGTCTTTCCAACGTGTCCCAAGTGCCATCTGCTGCCGGCTTCCCCGCAACATATTCTCGATTGCTTGGTGCTCACTTTAGAGGATGTTCGCAACAGCCCTCTCGTGGTGCTTGACTTTGCTGGGGTGCATGGAATCATGGATTTGATCTAGCTGTCGCTAGATTCTGAAGGGTTGGACACAACTACAAATTACAATTTTATTATTCCAGAAACAATTTTTACTTTTTTTTATAATTTTACTAATTTCAGTACATTTTAAAAGCATTCCGATTTGGAATTGATTTTAATTTTAATAAACATGATGTTAGAGAAAATTTTTTCTTTAATCTTGAATCTAATATTTTCTTACTTGTGCGCAATAGAGATTGCGCAAACAAAGTTTCATTACTTGATAATCATGTAAAAAAATAAATCATGTCAGTTAAATTATATTTCAATTTCTTTATAAATAAAATTATTTTTGAGTTACCATGCTGTTGAATTTAATATTTTTGATTAGTTATTTTTAAATTTTTTGATATGACTATTTTTAAAATTTTTAACCACAGACAAAATTCTTTACATAAACCAGACTAAAACTCCCTATTCCTGGATCAGCATAAAACAATTTATAAAAGCGAATAAAATATCATGCAAGTTTGCAATATTTTAAGTCTATGAATGTATTTTCTACTCTAAAGCAAATTCGAAAAACACAGTAAAATAAACATTCTTTTTTGTATTAGTTTTCCTTTTTAAGTATTAATTTGCAAGGTGAAACGTAAATACCATACAAATTTTGAAGTAGAATTTTTAAAACTACATAAAATATATTTCCGCGTGAATCATATTATTTTTAATACTTTTTTGAACTGGAATTTCTTATTAAGAAATATGCCTAGAAGAAATAATGAATATAAAATATGAAGTGGAAAACTATGGAAGTAATAAATAATTCACTTCAACTGCAAAGATTCATGTTCAGATTAATATTTTCAGTGTTGCTGCCAAAATGTATATTGTATTTTTGTCTTATGCATTAATAATTTTGCTTTTATTCACAAGCAATACAGAAAAAGACACAAAGAGTTCTAAATTTATATATGATTTAAAATGCAAACCGCATAAAAATATAAATGAGTTTTGTTCAATGATTAGTTCTCTGGATGGCACGGTTTTCACTTCCAAATGCAATAAAAATATTTAAATTTCTTTCTTTGGGGGATTTTATAATTAAAAAAATCGTGCGCGTTTTTATGTTCAAAATAAATTGCCAGAAGATGAAAAGAAAAGGAGAAATTTCCTGCACTTTAAATAAGCAAAATAAAATTGAAAGATAAATGTCCTCAATAATGAGTTTTCCGATGAGAAGAAAAGTACATTACTATTTTAATGTATTTTTCAAAATATGTCTCACTTTGATATAGCATTAAAACGATTCCGTTATTATGTAATTTCATTTAATTTTATTGCGATGTAAGTGATTACAATAAGTATATGCTAATAATATTTGCATAAAGTAAATATAAATCATGATTTTCTTAACGGAATTTCTTATTCAAAAATTATTAGTTCAAGGATATTAGAAATGTAAAATAAATAATGTAAATTTTTTTTTAATATTTTTTTTATTTTGAACTACTTTATTCGAATTTATAACCAGTTTTATATCATTATTAGAAATTTATAGCTTAAAATGTAATACATAAAGAAATTTTTAATTCTTTATTATATTTTTCTTCTTATAAAAGCAGAACGTATTTCAAAATATTTATTTACATAAAAAATTTCAAAACACCTTGTTGATTGATAAATATTTTTATATCTAAAACTGTTGTATTTGTATTACACATTCAATAGTTCGCTTAAAATAACTAATTACGCAAAAATGCTTTATATATATATATATATATATATATATATATATATATATATATATATATATATATATATATATATATATATATATATATATATATATATATATATATATATATTTACTGACCTGCTTCAGCAATGAATAAAATTATACAATATTTTTTATTGACGTAAAAAACATCTACTAAACAAATATTTTTTAAAAAGCTTAATTGAATTGTATAAAAATGTACTTCGATATCAACGAACACGCTTTATTTTATAAAAAATATAACTGGAAATGATGTATTTTTCGTGCAAAACTCAGTATATAATTATGGGATATATAACATTTGTTCATTTAAGTACTGATATATTTATTTTAATAATAACTTGTGCTATAACCGTTATAATTTAAATAATCTGCTATTATAATTAAATAATCTTTTTAAGAAATAAAAAAACTTTAATTATATTTTCTATTAAAGCATGCACAATTTTCTTAGTTCAGGAACCCCCATATTAGAGAAATATCGAAAATATCCATATTTCACAAGTTTAGATAGTCTGATGAGTAAGAATAGAATTTTCTTACTAAAATTCCTTACATAATTTATTTTATGAAAAAGATGAAATTTTTTATTCACATTTTTTACTGTGCAGCATGCAGCTTCATAGGAACAGAGTATAGGGAAAGAAAACATGATTTCTTGCAGAAGAAAAAGGTAAAAAAGAGTAATAAATTTTTATTCTAAAATATGCAATTGATAAAATGTTTTTTTTATAAAAAATAAATTATTTGTCATTAAAGAAAACATAATTTTAAATTTTGTCATTTATTCTTAGAATGTGTATTTTAATTAAGTTGCCTACAAAATAAGCTGGAATTATTTTATACTTCTGTACGAAACAAACTTTAAGGAATGTAAACTTTTTTCTAAAGATTACTTTTTCCCTAACAACAAACACTGACGTTGATTTCTTAAGAAAAAATATTAGTGAAAATAATTTTGGACCTACATAAGTGAATTTTTTTACTCCATTTTATGCAAATGAATTTTAGAATAGTTTAAATACTTAGTTTTGGAATGTTCCTCTCTTTTTGCTAATGATTAGTTGTTCGTCATTGATAGTAGGTATTGATAGTAATCTAAATTTTTCGTTATTAGTAATCTATATTAGTAATCTATATTACTAATTATTAGTTACTAATTATTATTATAGATTACTAATTATTACTAATATATATTACTAATTATTATAATTAATTATTAGTAATATATATTAGTAATCTAACGTCATTTATAGTAATCTAAATTTATACAAAATATTTGTACAAACCTTGATGAATATATAAAACATGTTTATAGTTAAATTATATTATTTGTAATTATTCAGCTATAAAATTTTTTTGTTTATTGCAAACTCATCAAGAATGCAATATAAAATTTATGAATAAAAAAATATATATTAGTGTTGGATTTCTGATTATACAATAAGAGTCTAAGTTCATTTATTTCAGTTAATTTGTTACTCAACAACAATAAATACGCTGGATTTATAATACAGCCATAAATAATGCGCTTTTTATAATAATAATAATTAAATTTAAATATAATTATATTTAAATATAATAATAATTATAATTATAATAATATAATTTTTATCAATATACAGCTATTTCGAATCACAAAGCATGATTATGAATTTTACAATATCAGCAGTGATTTGTGTGAAAAATATGCATTTGTATTTACATTTCTATGAAGGTAAAACTTTTCATAAGCAAATATTCGATGTCGTAAATGGAAAAAATATAAATGTTTTTTTGATTATTTAAGTTAAGCGAATCCCAAAAAACGAAATTCTATTTTTTTATTTAACTATGTTTTAAAATAGAAATTCAGGTATACATAATGAAACAAAATTTAAACCTTTATGGTGAGGAAAGTCAAAGAGATTCTTCAATGAGTGTTTTGATTGCTCTGGCTTTTTTCAGGGTTTCGTGGGTTATAAATCTTAATTTTTCTCTTTCAACATTCCTTCAATTTCTTGAACTAAAACTGATATAGTTTCAAATCTAGAGCAGCAGATTAATTATTATTTGGTACAGTTCTTTTTCGATTATTTTGTTTTATTTTTTTTAGTTAAGGTAAAATATTATGGTTAAAGGCTCAATTATTTTTAATAAAAGTTGATATGAAAAATAATGATGTGTAACTTAAAAATTTTTTCAATAATTTTTATGTTCATTTCTAAATAATTAGATATTTTTGGTTTATAAAAAATAAAAGTAAAACCTATAATATCCATATCAAAATTTAATACAGTTACTCATTTATTTATTTAATATTTTCACTTCTTTTTTTTGGAATTTATTTTTTATGGAAGTTGATTTTTTTCTCTCCCCAACTATTACTATTTTTAGACTATTATTTTTGATAATTATATCGATATTTACGACTATGTTCTCAATTGGATAAAATGATGCATTAATATCATCACACAAATGATGTTTAAATTTCCGACATACCTTCGATTTTTCATCGACACTTTTTCCACGATGTGCCGGGAAAGTGCAAATTTTCCTCTGGGAAAATCTGCACATGTTAGTCCTTCTCCGGGACAGTCGCCCCCTGTTCCAGGATGATTGAGTGCAGAAGCGAATGTGCCTGGTGTGGAGTTGAGAAGTTACTTTCCGTTTTGAAAGTGCTCCGAGAACTGCCAACTCAAGCCTACGGAATCACGTTTCTGCGATTAGGGGGGGCGCTGCAATCACTTTGCATGAGAGTTTGTGGACCAATGACAGAGAACTTTTCCATTTTTAGTGAAGAGTGGGAGTGAGCAGGAAAAAAAAAAAAAAGCAAAATTCCGGAACAAAATGAACGGAGTAAATCAATTCACTCTTCAGGTGGTTTCCCAGTTTTCAAATCCATAGTGAAGTTTAGTTCTTATATATTCTCTCTCTCTCCTTTTCTTTCTTTCCTCTTTCAACAAAGTTATTTGGAATGAACTTTGATATATTATATTTATTCATTTATATCTAATTCATAGATGCAGAATTTTAGAATACCATAAAAGAATATTAATTTACTTATGAACTAAATTATAATACTTCAAAAAGTTTTCATTAAAATAAGTAAGTTGTTTTTCAAGTCTTACGCAGAAGATCATGGGTAGATTATTGTAGTTGGTGCTTTTGATTCGCGCACGGATCAATATTTGTTTCGGTACAGAATAATCTTTAAAAGTAGATGATAGTTAAATTAGTAACTGTATGTCAAATTCATTAATAAACAAAATATTGTTAAATTTAATGTTATCTGATTTTATTTCTTAAATATTTTGCTATTACTATTAATTTGATAGGTTAATATGGCTTTAATTCAAAATTACCGTTAATATTTATATAAAACCAATAGTAACATTGTTTCTAAAAGCTTGTTCATCACTGACAGAATCAGAGAGGTTTTATAGAACGAGTTTGCTTTTGATAAAGTTTAATAATATGATATCCGTTAACTTTCTCTTTATTTTAAGCAACATAATGAGAAGAAGAAACATATCAAATCACTAATTTGCACATAAAATATAAACTTTGTAACATGTTTAAGTATGGAAAACAATTCAGTACTTATACATAATATTTTAACATGCCCAAAAATATCTGAAAAGTAATATTATAAAATAAATATCTTATCTAAAATATTCACTTTGTTTATTGTGTGTAAACCCTGATTCAATGATGGAGATTCTACCATTTTCCTGTCCTTCAACCAGAGTATAAATTTTTAATGTTTGTTAATCGAATCTTTGTAAATTATTGTGCTTAGCAGCATGATTCAGGAAATAACTCAATCAATCATTGGGAAAATCGTATTCAACAAGAAACAAAGTAAAATTCTATTTTGCTAATACTGATAGGTCATTTATTACAGACAGGATAATATATTTCGCATTAAAATGTAATTTAGATTGATGCGTTAACTTAAACTCTACAATGGATTTTATTGCTGCGAAATATCTTATTTGCTGTCTTAAATGAAAAATATTTTAACAGTATTTCTATTAAACAAAATAAGTTCATATTTTTATAAATGAAAATTTATGGATATTATTTTACATTTAGTATTTCATTTTAGCAATTTAATACTAAGCAATTCAAATTTAACAATCGGAAAACATCGCTATAGAATTTTCATCTTTGAAATAATTTACACTGAGGTTGAGAAATATCAAAAAGATAACAGAAAAATAATTAGCATAAAATATTTTTTCATTAGTTTTTCCAAAAAGTAATTGAAGGTAAGGTTAAAAATTTTGAATGCGCATAATTTGCACATTTAATGAAGAAAATTCTTTATTCATGAACGATTTTTCTTCCAAACTAAAAAAAATCGCAAAATAGGAAATATGTGAAACACAAAATATTGTACATTTTAAACACATATTTAAGGATGTTTCAATAAACGAATATTAAGATAATGCTTTTTTGTGATAGGAGAATATATTTAAATTTGAACGATGCAGTTTTGAATAAAACGATGCTTGATGATCATTATTTCATATAGAAAACAATGGTACTGAGAAGATTGTCCAATGTTTCAAGTAAATTTATGATGATTCTAAATCTATTTATGAATAAAAACTTATTACAGGCAAAACATTTACTATTATATTTCAAAATTAAAATAAATTATCTATTTATTACGCTTCACATAGATGTGATAAAGCTGCCAATACTGATATTTCGTATTTTTCTATTTAATACTATTAATACTTATTATTTATTCTCTTTTAGGCCGAACTGGCAGCCGAATGGTTAACGCTCTTGCCTTCGGTTCAACAGTTCGTGGGTTCGAATCCCACCTTGGGCATGGATGTTTGTAGTGGTTCGGAATCCACTTTAAACCGTAAGTCCTGGTCTAATTAGCCCTCGTGTGCAAAAAATGACCGTTGAGCGACAAACAAACCAAACAAACCTATTCTCTTTTAGAAAATATTAGCATGATAAAGAACTAAATTTAAACTGTATTTTGTGTTTGCTACTCTTTAAAATTTTTTAACTTTGCTGAATGAATTCTGTTTTATTTTTATTGAAGGACATATTTATTTTAACTTGTGTTTAATACTTTTTATCTTTTAAAAACAAGGGTTTTTTTTATTTAATATCTATTAAAAAGTCTATTTAGAGTTTTGCTCACAGTGTTGTGATACAATGAATTTTTTTTCTAATAGTCCTCGATTAAGAATTCAGAAATACACATAATTTATTTTTACATATAATTAATCTTCCCTTTTACCAGTATCTTTTTCAAAATACGATGATTCTTTGACGCTTGTAATCAGAAATTAAATTTCAACTAAGAAACTGTCAGTTGTCACAATTTAAATTAAATATTATATTAATCACACTAATAAATATTTGTATTTTATTATACTTGGGAAATAAATAAAGAACTTAAATTTAATTCAGTTTATATAATTGATTTAAATATCTTAAAATAATGTATAAAGTTTGAGTGAAATTAATCCCATCTATTGTAAAATATGAATCTAAACTATTGAGAGTTTTAGAAATCTAGTACCAATTGATTGTGACTTTTATGTAAGAATTGAAGACGTAAGCAGATTATTTGTGAAATCTACAATGGATGATAACATATCTTAGGTGGATGGAATATTTATGATATACAAATTAGTACCCAATTTCGTGCTTAATCTGTTTGATGTTAAATTCAAAATATTTTTGACGAAAATATCTGTCAAAAATATTTAAAAACAGAAATCATTTAATAATGATACCATATTAAAGTTTCAATATTTCATGTGAATAAACATTTTTTACTTTAGGATGTATCTTATGTTATTGTGATTCAATATTTATGAATATTTTTGTCCTGTGATCAAACATTGAGATGTATTAAATACACGCCGACTACATTCACCATGTCGACAAAGTCATATGGAGGAGGTAATGTGCAGCTTCTGTTGGACCGAGGTCTGAAGTACCCATGGACAAATCCAAAGGTAGAAGTCTGTCTACGCTTCATTGCCTGCAGGTCTTAGCTGAACGGCCTTCACGTCTTGGGTGACCCTGCCAGGAGAATTCTATCACGACGTACTTCGCCCTATTCCGCCCAGGTACATTCCCTCGCCGAATTTGAGGTGACGTGCAGGACTTGCGGGGGATCGACTGGCCAAAGAGGGCAGCGAGGAAGATACGCCCACTGGTTCATCACTTACATATCAAGAACTTTACTCTTATTAAAAATCTAAACTTCATTCAATCTGGCAAATTCCACCAACAGACCAATGGTACTCTGGAACATCTTCTGGAAACAAAATGTGACCGAAAATCTCAGACTGCCTTGGTCAGATTCTCAAGTGGAGATCTAAAATGTTTATCGTTTGAACGTGGTACAAAAATTTAAACTAC
The DNA here is from genome assembly GCA_037975125.1 of Latrodectus hesperus. Classification (NCBI taxonomy): domain Eukaryota; kingdom Metazoa; phylum Arthropoda; class Arachnida; order Araneae; family Theridiidae; genus Latrodectus; species Latrodectus hesperus. The sequence goes on from CM075855.1 coordinate 15,985,578, forward strand.
TTGTAAAGAATGATGTGACCATCCAGCCTCACCAAAACATATTCTGGATTGCGTCGGACTTTTCCAGGAGGATTTGTCCTCAAATCCCCTGCCAGTCATTGACTTTCTAACTGTCAACAATTTAATGGAGTTCACCACTTTTTTTCAAAATAATTGACTTTGCGGATAGAAGTTTTCTGAACATCAAATGTATTTTTCTTCAAAATAATTTTTACAATTCATTTTTTATGTCCTAATATATTAAATGAAAACCTAAATATTTTAGTTTTTGGAGAAGGATACATTTTCTGTTCTCATGCTTTTGAAATAGATCGGAATGCATGCTTTCGGATTTTATTTGGCTTAGAATGGAATAAAAATAATTCCACTACAGTTGTTTCTCATTTTTGTTTTATTTTATATCAAAAGCTGTCCTGGAACTTTTGCTACCCTTGAATGTCAAGAATTCACTGAAATAAGTTGAGGTGATTAGATCATGCCAAAATAAGTTGTTAGGCTAGAAGTTATAAGATCTTGTGCATTTTGCTTTTGGCTATTACACTTTCTATATTTACATGCCGACAAACTTACTTTCAATGCACTGTGTTTATCTTGTCTGATTTTATGCAACGTTAATTATTCATTAGTTATTGATTTTAAAATATTCAATGATGATTTAACTTATTAAAAACTTTCATTAACATTATCTTTCAAAATTTTAAGCACAGAAAATAATAATAACAATAAAATGCCATAATATAAAATGCCATAATATTATAAAATGCCATAATAACCATAATATAACAAACACTTTATACATTATCAATAAAAGAATAATAAATAATAACTTAAATAGTATTTGTTTTTGGACACTTTAAATAATATAAATCTAATTAAAACTGCATTGCAAACCAAAAGAATATTTTTAAAAACTTGAAGTGCACATTTCAAAGTCCTACGTCATAGAGTTTGTTAAAAATAGTTTCATTTTCTTTATATTATTTATTAATGATAAAAATTCTTAAATGAAAAAGAGAGCTATGATAAGACTTAATGGTGAATTCATTAACTAAGCATTCCTGTGACTTTAAATGAACTGCAATAGTTAATGAGTTTATGAAAATATATATTATGTGTGTGGTAAGCTTAAAAAATATATATTTAGATTTAGTTTCACGCTTTTGAATTTTCTGTTTAAAAATTTGATGAATAGTGAAATTTAGTTCTTTTTAAAAGTATATTTATGTTAATAAATTAGGATTTTTTTTAGAATTAGTTTACGATTTTTAAATGAAAATATGCATAGAAAGAAACAAAACAGTATATTTTTCTCAGTTATGCAAGACTTTTCTTTTTAAATTTATTAAGGTAATAAAAGACGCAAAACGATGCATTACTTGTATGCTTCACTAATATTTATCGAAGATAAAATTTTGGTGTATAAACTAAGAGATTTATCGAACAAATATGCAAAAAATTACAAAGTGAAATAGTTTTTAGTTAAAATAATTTATAATACTTTTTAATTTGCATTTTTCGCGTATGATACCGGTTTTATTAAATTATAAGATATTTTTGGAACACATGCTTTATATTTTATCACATACATATGGATAATAAAAATAATTTTTTTGAACTGGAAAAGTAAATAATTGATGAAATTACTTGTTTATGAAATAGGAATTCCATACTTTTGGTTGCCTTAACTGGTCAAATCGTATTATGAGATAGTATAACAATATTTTCTTATATATCAATGGTATTACTTATCCTATATATCATCATTTATAATTTATTATGCATTATTTTATTTTAAATCATCATAGTTCACCAACAAGTTATAATAAGTGAAAATAAGTGTATTGTTTTTAGTTTTTTTATATTGCCTCTTGTGATTGTAACTATATAACTTTTGAATCCATTGTTATAATGTGTACGTTAATTGATTCTTATTATAAAATATTTATAATAAAATAGCTTAACAAGACAATATCACAACAACGTATAAAAATGATTAAGCTATTTCAGATTCTTATTTTTAGTTGCCAGCGCTTTTACGAAGAAATGCATTTGAATTATTTTCTTCTTTTTTTTAAAAAACCGAAACAACAAAAGTTATGTAACAACAGCATACATGAATTAAATTTATTGCGTACATTAATTTTCCCATATAGTATACTAACAATAAAAACGTCTTTTCTTTTCCCTAAAATTGCTGAAAAGATGCATTTATGTTTCTATGGCCTCGGTTGTTTTATTACCAAACATGAATTGGTAGTAGTTTTTCAATAAAAAAACTAATAAATCTTAGCAAGAAAACATGAAATATGTTTACTTATGTGGAATGGATTGTGTGTCTTTTTATTTTCTAGCTAACAATGAAATTAATATTTTCTTTACTGTATCAAAAATTCGTGTTTTAGAAGGAAATTTCTTTTTTTAAATATTTTAATTACTTATAAGACATCTGTTCTTATTATGGTCAACAATTATATTCAGGAGATTCTTTTTAGCAACTCTGATGTTGTAGCTTTTTTTATAACTTTAGAATTTTAAATGTATAATTAATTTTTTAAATAATTAATTATATTTATTTACAGCATAAAAGGAAAACAACCAAAATCATTCTATGGTAAGAGTTTGACGATTCTAGAGTGCTTATTGTGTTAGGGAGATGAATAATTCCATAAAAATAAATGAATAATAAAACAAGCAACACTATATATATATATATATATATATATATATATATATATATATATATATATATATATATATATATATATATATATATATATATATATATATATATATATAATGGTTAGATGCCATGTATAAAAAAATATTTTTATTTATGGCATCTAAGCCATTGGGACAACAATAAATATTTCAACCATAAATATTTTTGTACGTTTTATAACATGTGAGAATACATTCTTGTGTGAAAATGATTACAGAACTTACAATAGTCACAGAAAATGATTACAGATCTTATTTTCCTAAGGGAGGTAAGGGAACTTGTAACTGAATATTCTGTCCTATAAGCTTCAGATCGACAGTTAACAGTTTTTAAACTCATCTGTGATATGGACGCTTTAGATTTTACTTTAAACTGTACTTCTCAACAAGTTAAGACCGATATGCATGTTATTTGACAGAACTACCACTCTGACTGTTTTGGTTGCTTGAATTTAATATTTCATGAAAATTCCCTAGAGACGAAAAGCATAAACATCTTGTAACAAATGACATAATACAATCAAAATAACTATATTTGAATTTTTCCGAAGTCCATTCTTAAATGATTCACTACTAGTGAAAAATGAGAAACTGTTCTAACTTATTGGTACGCCAGAGACTAAAAATAATGTTGCAAAAATCTTTTCTCAAAATTTGACAATTCCCTCTGTGGTTATTTTGAAAAAAAAAGTAATTGCCGCATGATTATCATCCAAAAAATCCTTAATATTTCTTGATATCAGTTTAATTGATTTTCATATAGTCCTCCCCGCATTCATTCTATGGCAGGCCGTTCATGTGCATTTATTTCCGCAAGGTGTCAACCAATGTATTTGCACCGGCAGAGAAGGGCCATACTTCTTGCTAATCTAATATGTCTTTGGAAAATATTATCCTTTGTTTTGTCCATAAATATTATTTAATTTAAGAGATCTTGAAAGTGAATTCGCAACTACTGTTAGAGAATGTGGAATAACAAAACCAATGACTTACTCTTCTAAAACATTCCTTTAGAATAACTTTGGTGTTGAAAGACAGGAAACCATATTTTATGAATGAGGTAATCTTTGGTCATTTTTTTTAAACTTAGATTAATATGATAAATTCTTCAAGAAATTGCTATATTGTTCACTAGAGATTTTATATTGAAGTGATAATGAATATCATGAATTGCTGTAATTTTCTGAATTGCGCGTAACTTATCAAAATTATTTTATATTTCTGTAAAACTATCATCCAAAAATCCTTGTCTTCATTGCACAGCTTTGGATTGGAAAGCATTTGCGTCATTTGATCTTGAGAGGAAATAGGAATTTGGGGGGGGGATTGTTTCTGATTTTGCAAAACATTAGGAAAAGAGTTCTTTGCGACTCAATTGTAGAATCCCCTAGAATTTCAACAATGATTTAGAAATTCTAAAATCAGTTTACAAATTTTTTCAGTATTAAAACTTTATATTATTACGCTATTTTTGTTAAATTATTAAGAAACAGCATATTTATTTTAGATTGAAGAAATTGAATCATTGAAAAGAAAATAAGTTTCATGAGTGAACCAAAAAATATTAAAAAACATTTGTATCGAAGCTTCGTTATCTAAATCTTAGCGAAATTCGGTTTTCTGTCGAAAATAAATATCGAGTTATGATTTCAGTTATCAAAATTATTTATTCGAAGACAATCATCAATCTTTAAGAAAAGCAAAAGAAAAATGTTTGGAAACTTTTGCGTCATTTCTCTTTCGCACATTTTCCTTGCTCATATACGAGAATTTCTTTTGCTTCTTAGACTTGACATTTTTACAGTTGACTGCACAAAACACAGGCAGTTTGCTTGACAAATGCTAAAATATTTCGATTTTTTATCGAAAAAAATACCTTGAAGGACAGAAAGTTAAAGATATCTGTATTTTGCGTGATAGATTTGGAAGATGGTATAGTTTAAATACATTTCATTGTGTGATTAAGGTGTATTTAGTTTTATTCATTAGTTTGTCTTTTGACAAATTTAATATAAAAAAATTGCCATATATTTTAAGTTAAAAAAATTATTTTTGAGGAACATTTGCGTTTTCAGAATGTATTCGATGCAAAACTAATTAATTTTTCTAGTCCATACACAAAATACGATTGTGAAATTTTTAATTGTTAATTTAATTCTAAAAATACCTTAAAGTTCTTAAATGATATAGCAATATTTATTAAAAAATAATTGTAAATGTTAATTTTGCTTCATCTTAGAAAATTAATACATTCGTGAAACTTTAATATATATTTTGAGATTTAACTCTTATCATAATTTACATATCTTTAATAATAAATTAACTTATTAATAATAAACTACTCCTTACTTGCTTGTTAAGTTATTCCCATTATTCTGCGGCAAAATTAGAAAACTACAAATAAAGAAAATTCTCAAATATATGTTTACACATCAGTTAGCAAAATTATGTGCATTGGATTACAGCCATACCTACTAGCGCTACACACATACACACTTAACGCACATATATCTACAACCATACACACACACTCAGTTAATGAACCATTTAAAACTAATTATTATGCATGAATCTAATAATGAATCAAATATTTTACCAAACAATAAGTGTTGTAGCATTATTTATAATTTTAAGGCACAGATGACGTTTAATATGGGATGAAAAATTCTGAATTTTTTTGGCGATAAAGAAATGTTGCCAAGATGACACATTATGACGTCTGATGGTGACGTAATTACTAGTGTTTGCAAAATAGAATTTTCTACATAATTCTTATAAGTCTGGATTTGTATGACGTGAAAAAAATCAGGTTACTACATAAATAAGGAAATCACCTAACTCAGAATTTGGCATCCTGGAATATGCGACATGTGTGCCAATTTTAATATAATTAAGAATAACTCATAACATTTGAAAATGTGTGTCAAAGAACTATTTAGTCATATAATATAGTTTTTTTATTCAATTGCTATGAAAAAATGGTAAAATTGCTGCACGAAAATTTCCGAGGAAAACATTTTAAAGCTCTTCCCTCTATTTATCAGACTTATTTTCTTTTGATGTTGTATCAGGTTTATTTGCATTAAAATGCTTTTTATCACCCTCAAGCAATTCATATGGCTTATGTAAAGCGAAATAAAAACGAAATAAGTTTCTTATATTTTTAAGGAGCCCATAGAAACAGCGATGAAAAATGGATACCATCTCAACTTTTTTTTAAGCACGGAAGTACCTTTTCATTAGGAAATTGCATTAAATATTGTTTTTCGTATCTTAAAGGCCTACTGTATTTATTCATATCTGTCACAAAGCCTATGTAATATTAGATTTTTTTCCTTTTGTGGGTGGAATGACCCATGACATCACTTTAATTTATTTTAGAAATAAACATTTGGGTGCAATATATTTTTATTCCTTCTTTCTTTCTGTATTGAAATTCATATTTTCAAATTTTCATTTTAGATGATTGTAAATCACTAAAATTTTATGTACTTCTAATTTTTTTCATTGAAAAAACTCCGAAATATTGGTTATTAGTTGTTTGAAATATGTTTTTGTTTTTAATTAATTTGATTGTTGACTTGTTTGGATAAAACACTGAATAATAGAAACAAAAAACAAAATAATGTATTGCATATTGTAGGGTGTGTCTTATATCTCATTTTATTTTACCATTAAAATAATATATTATTATTCACATTAATACACTCACTTCCAAAAGTTAAGCACGGAGAGGAAAATGCCAATTTCCAGAAGCCTATCAGAATTGAAGAGGATGCAAATCACTGTAGAGGTAGATAAAAGTAAGCAAATTTGTAAGGTAACAGCCAATTGCGCTTTCATGTCAAGATATTTGCAAGAAGGGCAGTCTTATACCAGCTTTATGAAGGGTTTTATGTCCTAAATTATATATGAAAACCTAAATATTTTAGTTTTTGGAGAAGGATACATTTCCTGTTCTCATGCTTTTGAAATAGATCGGAATGCATGCTTTCGGATTTTATTTGGCTTAGAATGGAATAAAAATAATGCCACTACAGTTGTTTCTCATTTTTGTTTTATTTTATATCAAAAGCTGTCCTGGAACTTTTGCTGCCCTTGAATGTCAAGAATTCACTGAAATAAGTTGAGGTGATTAGATCATGCCAAAATAAGTTGTAAGGCTAGAAGTTATAAAATGAAGTGAACCTTTATTTATGCCGAAAAAACAAGCCTATTAAAGGCATTATACCGGCTTTATGAAGGGTACCAGCTTTATGAAGGGTTACAGAAGTTGATTGTAAGTGCAGAAGGAATTTAAAACTTTCGTACAATTGTTTTCAAGACATACATGTTTCTATGACTTTCAGAAGACGAATGGAAGATTCTGAGTGCTGGCGTGCTGTGAGGCGCATCGAAGCAGGACAGTCGATCTCAGATGTTGCTCTTTTCTTCTTCATCCATCATTCTGTATTTACACGTTTATGGAAACAATTGCAAACCACGCAGACAGTTGTCTGAAAGACCGTAGCCGGTCACTCAAGGGTTACAAACCCCATGGAAGATCGATATATTGCGATTTTAGCCAAGAGGAATTGCAAAGCGACCTCCAAACGTGTAACATCTATGGTTACAGCGTCCATTGGTAAGGTGATATCTGCAGCTACTGTAAGCCGAAAACTACATATGAGTGGACTGTACGCTCGGTACCTCGAGTTTGTGTTTGTCTATCTGTCCAATCAAGAGGGGTGCGATTTAAATGGTGCCGGGAACATGTCAATTGGACTGTGTCTGACTGGAGCAATGTCATGTTTACTGAGGAGTCAAGATTTGCTCTTGAGCCAGATGACAAGCATATAAGGATATGGCGTGAACAAGGAACACGCAATCAGACCCAAAACATCACCGAACATCATGCATTATGGTGCGGGCAGGAATTTCATTAGGATCCCTCACCTACCTGCATTTCTTTAAACGGGGTTCTATGATGGCTGTCCGTTATCGAGATGAAGTTCTAGAACCCATTGTGAAATTGGACGCTGAAGCAGTTGGCTCTACATTTGTTTTAATAGCGCAAGTATCCATAGAGCTGACATTTTTGATGACTACTTGGAGAGTGAAAGGATTGCGCGTATGGCGTGGCCAGCATATTCTCCCGACCTTAATCCCATTGATAATCTTTGGGATGCTCTCGATCTTTAGGTTTCCCACCTCCAGCCACTCTTATTGAACTGGTAACTGCTCTAGAAGAATGGCTATTGCTTGATTCTGCGGTGGTTGACCACCTAATTGAAAGCATGGTTACAAGGTGTAAACTTTGTATACAGATGAGGGGGATCACATACCCTATTAATGTCCTTTTATCATTTTATGCTGTTTATTTTCATTTTTTACATAATTCTGTTTAAATCTCCAGTATGTTATTACCTGATAATTTACAAAAATTTAATATTGTTTTCATTTCTGCATATAATTATTGATTTTATATTATGCATAAATATATATGCTACTTTCCTGCCAAATTTTGTGTCAATCTAAGTAGTATTTGTTGATTTTTTTTGCATTTTACATCTTTGTGTTTAACTTTTGGAAGTGAATGTAAAATATGTGAAATAAATTCATATATATTGCATTTTCAATTATCAGTTTATTTCAATTCACACACACACACACACACACACACACACACACACACACACACACACACACACACACACACACACACACACACACACACACACACACACACACACACACACACACACACACACACACACACACACACACACACACACACACACACACACACACACACACACACACACACATATATATATATATATATATAAACTTTATAAGGGTTGATACAATTTTCGTAAAATAAGATAAAAAAGAATGAAATACATAATGTATAATGAATATTTCTTTATTCCTAAATATAATTTTTTATCTTTAGTTGTTTCAAAGAACGATGCTGTTCCGAAAGAAATTTATATAATGTTTAGTAATAAGTGCATAAGGAAAACCTTCCACTGTCCGGCTGGTGCGATTTTTACCCTTCTGTACTACAAAGGACGGAAGTGATGGCACGTTTTATATAGCAAAACACCCGTCATGGTCTCGAAAGTGAACCTTGTAATTTAGAAGCAGGAACAAAACAAAAGACCCTTAAGATTTGGCCTACCAATCCAAAAGTATCATTGTGATCATTGCTGTGTACCACAATATACTTTATGTACCCTCATCGCCCTTAGTGGACATGATGGATCTTCGGTTGAGATTCGAACTCAGTTTTCCGATAACGAGAACGCAGGTTTAAAGTACTCAGGCCCCCGCGTCTTGAAGGAAAGGGGGTTTCACATAATTTCTTTCTCTATAATTTTATCTTTTTCCTGTTACATATTGTATTTTTATGACGTGTTTAATATGTAAACATTTATCTTCTAGAAACTATCTATAGGAGCTTATTATTGAATTTTTAGAAGAAAATAACTTAAAAGCTTGTTAATACTGTTTTTTGTTATTTTATATTTATAAGCCTTTTTTTATAAAGGTGTTAACTTATTTAAATAATGAGACTCTCTAACCAAATTATTTAAGTACTTGTTTGATTGAAAGTGTCAGTTTTGATTTAAGTGAATTTGCATCTGATTCTGATATTAAATTCATGAAAAGGAATTTAATATTCTCTGTAAGAATTTTTAATAAAGGACGTTTTCTGAAAAAACATTTTGTGTAAGAATTTCTAAAATGATACATTAACGCACTACAAAATCTATAACGATAATTTTTATTTTTTGTTCTTGCAGTTATCATTCTCTTTCTTTGAATTATTCGTAACTATTGAAAAAAATATATTTTGAAAATTTGTGTAAATTTATCACAAAATGTTAAGATTATTGTTTTGCAGTGTTAAATTAATATTTTAATTTGATATTAGAAACTGTGTGTAGGAAAACATTTTTCCCGCTAAAACTGCATAGTGTGTCCGGTGGTTGTGGGTTTAATCAAAACAGCCTTTAACAATAATTTAATTATTCAAAGTTAAGTTACACACAATAACAAACAGAAACACTAAATTAAAAGGATGATTAAAGCAAATCAGAAAAGTTCGAAATCAAAAGCAAGAAAGACAGTCAACTGACTGTCTTTCTTCCTCCCCGCCAGGGGCGCTCTCGGAAAGGAAGAGAGAGAGTGAAGTGTCACAATAGCAATTATATTAATATCATCTATTTAAGTAAAAATGAATAAAATAATATTTGATTCTTTTACCTTTTATTCATTATAAATTAATCAAATGAATGAAGAAATCAATGTTTATCTCAATCAGTTTCTTTTTCTTTAAAGTATATTATATCGCTTGTTGAATGGTGTGTGATTTAGCAGCTTATTAGCATAAATTAGTTATATTTAGTGTTGTTAAAAAAGCATTTTTCCACTTAAAATTGTTTCGGTTAAAAATCTGTTTTATCAGAAACATTTTTGAAGTTATAATTTTGAATTGTGTTGAAAAACGACTCACATTCATTCAAGAAAAACACAAATTTTATGCTTAAAAGCGAGAGCATTGTTTTAAAAATTAATAAATATCTATAACGAAAATAATCCAATTAACATCCAAAACACTTTTTTCATTTATAGATATAAACTAATGTTGAAGACCTACTATCACATTTCCTCAAATAATGTTTCCTTATTATTTCCTATTTCAATATTTCATGAAATTAAATAAAATTCATATTTTTTTAGAAAGGATATTATAAGATAAGTTGATGGATTTAAGATTATGTCAAAAAATATGGGGTTATATATTTAATACTGCAGAAATAAATTAATTTTCCAGAATTCAGATTTAAGAATTTTAAATCAAGTATATACTTTAACTATGTACTCTCTAAATATATTACGAAATGGATCATAATATTTTTCACAATTTTTTATAAAAAATATTTTTTTAGAGTTTACCTATGTATTTATAGATGAATTGAAGTGAAGTAACGCTAAGTTCAAATAAATAATTTTTCATAGAAACTCGATTTTCTTCTTTAAGTTATTACACATGTTATGTACATTATTACACATATTTTCCCCAACGTTTTCAAAACTTCAATATCGGGAGGGACCAGATTTCAAGAGCTACTATTTTATTATTGAAAAAATATGAATTTTCTTCTAAGCTTTCAGTATTGTTGCGATCAACTCTTTCTTCCCGACTTCAAAGTAATATTTTTTGTTCAAAAACTTATTTCTCAGCGTTTCGAGACTCATAAAAAGCAGGAGAAAACTGTCTATCGGGTGAATCAATATTTTGCTGATACATCATTTTCTTTTTATTGTAATTCATTTTTAGGTCTACTAAATACTTTCAATTTCTAAAATTATTGGAAAAAAATAACTTTCCTTGCAGAAAATATTTTTTATATACCAATATTTCCTAAATATTATTTTATTGTTACAGAAATCGCATTTATTAATCTGTTAAGCCTTTTATAGTTATGAAAATAAGATACCAATATTCGTTAAAATGGTGATTCCCTTCAAGGGATGTATTTTAAAGTTGGAATAACCTACTTAAAAGCTTAAAAAAGTGTTACTTAGGCAGTTTAATTTAATAGAATTGTTTTAATATTTTCTATTCAAAAAATCATTTAATAATAATGATTTTATTTTTCTATTCTTACAATATGACTTGCAAATAAAATGGCTCTGTTAATTTATTTTATAAAGTTTATTTTAGAATTAATTAAATTGAAAATATATGTTTTTATTGCAACAAATATTGAATGTGAATAATTATAAATATTTCAAATGATATCAGTAGTTAATAATAATTTTCTAAATTTCTCTAAGTTAATTTTATTTCTAAATTTCTAAGCAATTCTTGATTCGTAAAAATTCATTTTGGAAGTGACTTTATTAAAATAAGTAATTACCTTTATATAAAGATCAGTCCGAAAACGTTTTAATAAAAAACAATTTTTTATGGATTTTGAAACAGTCCAGACTTTCCAGAAATATTAGAAGAATAATTTTAGAATTTTTATTTTAAAGTAACAGATTTTGATAAATGTCTTATACCAAGGACAGTGCTTTGTATAAAATTGCTTAAGTTAATGTAGTATTTTATTACATTAGAAATTTATAATTTTGTATTCTGGAAAGAAATAATATAATTAAAGAGTCTTCAGGAACACATATTATGTTTGAAGTTCAAGTAATATGTTAAATTTCTATACAAATAAAAATATTGACACTTGGTTTTGAAAAGTGAAAAAACTCTCCACTCAATAAATTGGAGAAGAAAAGACTCCCTATACATCAATATGTCGCAGAAAAGAAGATGGATGGGTGAGAACGTTTCTACTTTTCCATGAGAAAGAAGATATATGGATCGTAATCTCTTTAGGTTTTCAGTATAATTTTAAAGGGACATATGATACAAAAAGTATCTTTTAAGTATAATAAATAGTTTAGCTGCTTCCATTATCCTCTATTTATGTCGATAAAGTATTCCATTTAGTCTCTTTCAAGGGAAATTTGCTAAATTTATCGATTTATTTTTCACGATGGATATAACAATTCTTTTTTCTTTTTTTACAATCCTGCCAAGTAATCAAAATTTTTTACTATCGTCACTATAATCATTTTAACAAATGCATCTCTCTCTCTCTCACACACACACATATATATTATATATAGATATAGATAGATAGATAGATAGATAGAGAGAAAGAGAGAGCTTCGTGCTCCCAAGGCATTGTTTTGTTTTGAAGTAGGTTCATTTCTCGGTCTGGGCAAGGTCGACCCCGCCTTTTATCTCTTTAGTGGGTCAATAAACTGAGAACCAAATATGCTTAGGAATAAAAAAACGATTCGCAAAAGGCTTAGAGGGACATATGCTTCGCACCCCAGGGCCCTTGGCCAGGAATGCAGTTATGCACAGTGTAAGGCTTGTCCTATCTATGGCCGTATTTCTTTGTTTATTAGTCATTTTGAAGATGATCAACAATAAACGAGAAAATTTTCAAATATTTTGTTTCCTCATGAATGAAGAAATATAAAATCAAAGTTTTTACCACAGATTAAAATCATTTTAAAATATAAGGCCTAACAGACAAGATTTCGTTGTGTCTAAATAGTACCATATAATTATTTTATAATTTCCAAATTCCTTTACTTTAAATAGTTTTTCTTTAAGCATATTCAAATAAAAATGACTTTTAAAATTCTCACTTTACTAATTTTTTTTTCATTTTGAAACTTAAAAATCAAATACTGTATGCTTAATCATAAATTGCCTGATAAATTCCTATGAAAATTTTTTTCATTCGTTTAATTACTTTTGCATTGTTATTATTCGAGTGTTATTTAACATATCAAATAAGAAATATTGTTGCAGTATCTTATCTGTCTTACGTCTGCACGTTAGCACATTAAAATTGATTGATATTGCAATAAAGCTGTAGAATATTATTTCGGAATATTTTTTTTTCTAAAGGCGGTCACTGGGTGCCTGACCCTTCAACACAATAAAGGCAAAAAGTGCTACTCATTTTTCTTTACCCGGTGGGCACCTGTAGCATTACCCACGTCACTCCATCACAAACCTGTTTCTAGGGTAGACCACATTCATTCATCATCTCAGAAGTAAGGAGTTAACCACATTGCCATCGGATGAGAAGATGAGGATGAGATGCAGAAGGAGAGGATTAAAAATAACTGTGCAAAGAGTAATAGGTGATGTTATCTTCAGGTTATGCCTCGCAGGCCATAATATTATTTTACAACACAGTCTTCTTTACTTGCTGGTTCTTCAGAAGCGTGCACTCTTTTGAATGATTTCTCTAAAAAGCAGAAGTAATTTGAATATGTTGTTTTTTTTAAAATATAAAAAATGATTTAAAATGTGTGTTTTTTTAATCCAGAATCATAAGTGAGTGATTTTTAATGATTGGTTGTAAACATCATAGTTACAGAGAAAAATAAAAATCATTTCTTTGTATTTCGTCAATGTAAATTTATTTTAGTTCTTTACAGAAGTGAAATGCTTAGATAGATATTGTTTAAATCCTGCTTAAATTCTTTGAAAAACCATTTCCTGAAATTTTAACCTTAATTAATGTGGAAACCTGCCGTTTTCATAATATAAAATACTAATTGAAGATACTGTATATCACAACGGTATAAAATGAAATAAAATTCTGTTTTGCTTTGACTTAAAAGTCAAATCTTAGCATTCATATAGCGGAGAAATTATATATAAAAAAAATTAAAACTTAATGAATTCTACTTTAATTTATTTTTTAATATTAAAAAATACAACATTTATTGCATGTACACTAATTGTATGTATATTGCCTGCCAATGACATGAAAGAAGACCGCGATAATCTTTCGTGATAAAGGAGTGACTTGAAAATGGGTAACGTTCTTCCTTTGTTACTTTAGTTATACACATACAAATAAAAAACTGAAATAACTAATAGAACGATGTATTATTTTATTAAATTGAATTGAAGTCACTATATTAAAAGTTAATTATGTCTTTTAAAACATTGAACACTAAATTTGAACTTTATATTTTTAATTTACATAATATGGTAAGCATATCAGTCTAATAATGTTCTTTCCAATTTGACACGTAATGAACAAAAAAAAATACAAAAATTCGTTTCATATCCTAGAGATTTTATTGATAATTTTTAAACGCCAATAAGAGATAGTTCTGTTTAAGGAAAAACAAAAGTGAATTCAACCTTTCAGAAAATTTTAGCTTCTTTATATATTCATTCTAGAATTTTAAAATCTTTACTGAAAATGTACCCTGTAACAAAGCAAAATATATGCTTTAAGCAACCTTTTACAAAAGTAAATAATTTATGCAAAGATTTCACAAGAGAAAATTGCATTTTTCTAACAAAGAAAAATTTCCTCATTTCATAGTTGGCAAATGCTATATACAACGAGTTGTGCTCTTTTCTAGGCGAGAAATATAATCTAAGTCAATATTTCAGTTGCAATAGGAATATTTATTACTTTTATATTTTCTTAAGAAGTTATTTTCAATTGCTATGCTTTTCTCTGCACGCGAAGACGCTCTCATATATATTTATAGAAAAGAAAAAAGAAAAATATGAAGGAATGTATGAGAAAACTTTTATTATTTGGTGATTTTATAGTTAGATGTATAAATCCCAGTCTAAATTATATGAAATATTGCACATTCTGTATCTAAGCTGGTTTGTAAGTTTTAATACGAAATATTTTATAAAAAATAAATGCGTTGTTCACATTATTTATCAATTCAAATATTTCGCAAAATGTTTGATAGTTATGAATATAGAATTGGATATCTGACAACATTTGCATTAAGATTGCAAGAAAATAAATTTTATGTTTTATTTAGCTTTTATTTAATAATTCTTATATACTAATTTTTATGTATTTCTTTAATAATTCTTCGTACGAATTCTTATGAAATTTTAAAATAAATGTTCTAAAAGTATTCAGTGGTAATATAGCCATGGAATAATTTTTGAGTTTTTCTTAGAATGTTTTAAAAGAATTTCAAATCAATTGTAACAGATGTGATCCCTTTATTGTTTATTCACAAGGTAGCTAAAATTTAAAAATATATTCACTTAAGCAATTATTGATTTATTTAATTATAATCATGTAACTTTTGCTTGTGTAGTATAAACGGTCTCAAAAAATTAAATCGATATGTTTACATGACTGGAAGTTAACCTTTAAATGAGCTGAAAATTAAGTAAAATATATATATTTTATCAATACTTCAATGTAAAGGTAAATAAAAAGTTTACTAAGGAAGTATTTGGAGTATATATGTATTTTGCATTTTCAGGTTATGTCATTGTGTAATGGTTCAATATCGAAAATCAACAAATTTAATAATTACTTTAACTTATGTGGTAAGGTTATAATACCCCAAACTAATTCTTACTCTTATTTATTTTGAGGGAGAATTAATCTCAATATTATATAAATCTTAAAATATGATAATTTTAGTTTTTTATAATAGTAGAATATCTATAATTTATGTACTAACTTTTGCTCAGATTATTTAATCCACAATTTTATATACAAATTTCAAACATTATTTTATTTTGAAACTTGCATTTTTATTATATTCTATTTCTATTTTCATATTAATATAACTTAATTTTTTTATTTTATCAATTTTTGAATTTATTAAAAGGAACAAAAATGTTTTTCTTTTATTGGTAATACACATATTTTTTATTTAATTTGTAAGCTCATCCTCGTATCAAAGTTATCGTGAATAACCATTTAATAATTGGAAGTTATTCATTCACAAATAGAAAATTACAATAACTGAAATTTTGAAAACAGGTATACAAAATATTTAGAATTTCCTTAAAATTCCTCTTATAGTTGGTTGAAAATGATGGTAAATTAGTTTAGATTTGTAATACTATTTTTATTGCAATATATAAATATATCATATTCTTTCAAGTACATACCATAAAAATAAAGCTTTACTGAACCTTATGAATCATTTCTTTTATGACTCTCAAAACTTTTCTCTTTCTTAAAATACAAAGTTTGGAAAACTTGTCAAGTGATTCATGGTTTTTGTTCATTTTGTTATGACTGTAACTCATTACATTTGCGTATTTCGCTCGAGAAAGTTTGTCTAAGTTGACATTTTTCTTGTCTACTACACGGAGTGAAAACCGTCTCCAAACTATTTGAAGAGTTTCTCCAGAATAGTAAATAGGAAAAGACTGATTGAAAAATCAATGTTGATGCTAAAAAAATTCTCTCCCGCATCCAAACATTTTTTTCCTTTTTACATATTTACTTTCCATCTAATAGAGTGTAAAGCATGTATTATCTAAACATATTCGTTCGAGACATTCGTGTGAGAATCCCAAACTCGATTTGTTTGCAAAGTTTCCGGTATTTTAAAATAAAAAAATAAGCGAAACCACAAGTAAAACTTACCATATTTTTATTTCTTTCTGCTCAGATCATACGGAGAGTTTTTGAGTTAGCCTATAAATGAAAAAAGATTTGTAATAATACATACTGAAAAAAGAATTGTACTTGCTCTATTTGAATTATGCTTTCTGATCTTCAGCTTTCATTTAAAAGAAAGAGTAATTCTGAAAATCGTAATAAATGCTTTTTTTCGCAAAAATGACATTTTTGTATCAACTGATAAAATTAGCTATAAATAGGATTGCCAGATTTCTGAACTGTTCAATCTGGAAACCAGAATACTTCCTCCCTCCCTAGCTTCGTGAATATTCAAGGGCACATACCTTTAGCGAATTTTTAGAGTGCTTTAGAGGTTAATTTATGTACTATGAATAAATGGTTACTGAATAGGAACCTATAGTAGGGTAATAATAAATGATGGACATATATATATATATATATATATATATATATATATATATATATATATATATATATATATATATATATATATATATATATATATATATATATATTTTATTTCTGACACGTTAGTATTAACGAATTTTTTAAGTAAGAAGAAACATTTACATTGGATAGAACTGTTTTAAAAATGTTTTTTTTTCCAGTTTTATTGTAAAAATCTTCACATTCTTACCCCCGACCTTTTCGATTCTTTTATCAAACTTTCATCATAATCTATACGTAGTGCATCAAAAAACACTTTACTGTTGATGATGCCCTTGGTATGCAGAAGGCAGACTCAGCAATCTTGATCAGTTTGGAGGCTGCTGTCCTTGAACTGACCTCACCGCCATAGCGATTCTTCTTCTCTTGAAATAATCGCATCTTCGGCAGCCTCTTCTTGCTTTCACTCTTTCAAATTTGACTGCAAGTACTCCTTGAGCAAACACTACTTCGCGCATGGCCTTGGTTGGCAAGACAAGATGATATGATGACTTTATAATTTATTAGTAAATCCTCCCTTTTTCTATGGTTTTCACTTTTCTTACCGTACACAAATAATTGATAAATTATTCTAAATAACCCTTGTGTGTGTGTGACAAATGATTGTTTTTATATATTTTCAGTTATCTAAGAAATTAAACTTAATTTTACCGGAAAAAGAAGAAAACCGACAGATACACTAGGATTTTGTCTGGAAACCGGGACGTTTGGCAAGCATAAACATAAAGAAATTTATTTTATTCAATTTTTTAAATAAAAGTTGATAATTTTTAATTGGATAATTTAAAGTGATTATAAAATCCTATTGATTTCTTTATGAATTAATTTTAATTTCTTGAAACTAGTTGGAGGAAGTATAATGCTCTACTATTAATACATTTTCTACAAAATCATCATCTTTAACTTCATAATTCTATTAAAATTTATAAAATTAAAATACGAAATTTAATTTACTATTAATATTAAAAACATATCCGAAAATAAATTAGTAAATTAGTAACATTTAAATCATTACAAATTTTCCTATTTGTCCCTATAATTTACACCATCTATAATTATATCTAAATGATTCATATTTTAAATGTTTTTCAAACAGTAAATTAGTTTTTGTTTACATAAAATATACGTTTAATCATACATTTCTTTATTTACGTATTGTTAGAAGACAACCAATTGCTAAAAATCATGAAATTATAATTATTTTGAATATTTCGAAATCCTAGAAAGTCTAAGATATATATTTTTTTATCTTCCTGGAATTTTATTCAATAAATATTCAATAATAACTTATTCAATAAATTGTTACAATCAAATTTCTTGTATGTTGCAATGACTAATATTTTTCTTACATTTATGTTCCTCAAAAATGTTTCGCTTCTCATTAATCAGGAATATTACAGAAACTTTATATTCTGTAGATTACTATTAGAAAATTCATATATAAATTATGAAATTTAAGAAAATTTTATTCACCATCTGTGGTGTCTGTTCTGTAGAAGAAAACACAACTCGAACAAATACAAACATTTGTTTAAAAATTAAAGTTAGTAATTAATAGTAGAGTATAATAAAATTATAATTAACAGTAATTTGGTTATGGCCCTACTCGTTCAGCAGAACAAACACCCAAGGAGAGCTAGCTAAACCTCCTCGTTCGCTGGTCAAAGACAATTTCTCCTCACGACTACAGCGCCACCACGTGGAGAGAATGAAGAGTATCCTAACACTACACCATCTAACATAAAAAATAATATATTTTGTTTAATAATGATGACTTATTCTTTGTTGATATATTATATAAATGAGAAATAGAATCAACACAAAAAAGAGTACTGTAATATATGAATAAGAAAAATAAATTTAAAATAAAAAATATAAATATTATAAATAAATGTATAATTATATATAAACTTCTTCCATATTTTATATATCGCATTAAGAGTTTTAAAATATAAATATTTGATACAATTTCTTTACAATTAAAACAAGAAGTATATATATTAAAAAATATACATACTCACTATGTTTAGAAAACTGTCACAAAAGCAAATCGATATGTTCAATAATATTCTCATAAATGAAAAATGACAGTTTCCTTTTATTGGCATTCAGTCACAGCTCTGTGCACCAAATTTGATGGATGATTTAGAAAATTAATTAAAGTTTTTGGTGCCTTCAGAGATGAAATGAATGTTTAATTACCATTATTATTAATTTTAATTTAAAATTAATTTTTTATAAATTAGTGTCTTATGATATCAAAATTTCTAAACTGAAATTAAAGTATATGAATAATTGCTGTTTATAATTCAGTGCATATTACTTCTTAGTATAACGATTGTGTAACGCGAGCAAACAATTTTGATTTCTAATTAAAAATGTATTTAGGTAGAAGTCAAATATTCAAATGAAAATAAATGTAAAGCAAGTCATTAATAATTATAATTCAATATATTTTTTTGTTTTATGTTGAAAAATTGTTATTAACTACGACTAGAAACTTATTTTCATATCATAAATTTAAATTTCTTACTCATTTATTTAGTGAATACAAGATTGACGCAATAAATGTTTTAAATTTACATAGATAATCAATCATTATAAATAATAAAATACATTTATTTATAAAAATATGTGTAGTATGAAAATATGTATATACTGCTATGTCTAAATTAAATTAAATATGTATTCATATAATATATCTACAAATATATAATTAATCGTATTTTTTTTCTAAAATTAATCAAATGCCAGATGAAGAAGAATAAAGTGAAAATACGAAATATAGTAAACAGATGGCGCTTATATTCAATAGATAGTACAAAATTTAAAAGAAACAGAGTAAAAGGAAGCGAAGTACATACATGGCCAGCTGATTTAGGGGTTGTAAACCATATTGTACAGTTAAATTTAGTTAATTTTTAAATAATTTGGATTTATACTTCATTTTTTTCTTAAAATTTATTGCAGAATTAATTTAATCGTTATTTTAATTCTCTAGAATTGTATATTTAAAAGTACGCAAATCTTCAGTTGATTTATGTATTACAAACGAGTACTCATAGACAGAGAGGCAAGTTGAAGCGAGTATTGAATCTGTCAGATATTTGACGACAGCCATAAAAATGTTTTTGCGGTTATTACACAAAAATTTCAAACCAATTTGGTAATTATTATTGCCTTTTAGCTCAAATAAAAAATGACATTTATTTACTTAAAAATTGTTAATAATTTATTTGGATGTAAAATCCTAAAAATAATTAATGACAGATTTAGTTTTATGTTTTAACCTTCTAATTCGAAAAATGAATAGGATATGTGTAATATGAAATGTACTATCTTTTTGCCACAAGTTTTTTATAAACTCTATGATTATATAGATTTGTTCTTTTATAAGAACTAAGTTATCAATTGTGTGCAAAATAATTAAATTTTTCATAAAGAACTTCTCCGAAAATTCTCACTCTGTTATGAAATAACTAGTTTAGATTTTCTACGTCTACAGGTAATTCTAACATTGCTAAATACTTTTCTTCACAAATCATAGCGTTTACTTAAAAACGATGATTTTCATTTTAATACAATTCTGTTACAAATTTCGAAAAAAATATTTTTGGAATATTTAGTTAAAATAGAGATACAGAAATATTTTTAAATGAATTAGAATTATTTGACAAAATTTCTGAATTTCACTAAAAAATAAAATGACTTTCCATTTACGAGTTCATTATTGAAAAAGTTTGTGAATAACACAATTTTCCCATTAAAATTTTCTTTTTACATTTTTTGTAACATATTTTGTAAAAATAAATTATATTTTGCAATAAATTTTCCGTATTTCTACAAAAAGAAGATAACTTAAAATTTATTTATTCCTTGTTACGCAAGAATATTTCTATATGCATCAGAATGAAAAGAAAAATAAATTTAGGAATTAACATTTTATATTGAATTATTTGTAGACAGAATAATTTTAATGTAATAAATAAAGTTAGAAACATACAAAATTTTAGAAAATTTTAATCTCCTTTCGAAGATAGGAAAATTATAAATATCTGAAGAAAAAACGGTTTTTTTAAACAAAGGAAATAAAATTTTGAAATCTGAATATTTTTGACTGAAAATTTAATTTCTTGCAAATAAATCAGGATATTGAAATTCTGCAAAAGAGCAATATTTTAAATTAGAGATCACTATTCATAAATTATTCCCTTTTCTCAATAATAAATTTGATTATTCATAAATTTAATTAAAATGGATGTACCCTCTTGTTTTATCAAGCAAAATATTGTTGACAAATATATATATATATATATATATATATATATATATATATATATATATATATATATATATATATATATATATATATATATATATATATTATATATATATATATATATATATATTATACATATATATAGATTCTTTGATGAAATAGCATATATATGAAAGTGAAATTCACTGTGAATTCAAATTTTCCTTTATATTAATTTATGCTAGTTAAAGGTTAAAATTTTACACGCTAAAATTTAACAATTTCAATTTAAATAGCAAACTAAATTGAGTTCGTTCTATTAAAAACCTATGTGTAGCCTAAGAATATATCAATTATATGAAATTCGGTCCAATTATTTAAATAATACAATTAATTAAAAAATAAATAAAATGACTACCACAATTTTGAATATATAGATCTATATATAAGCGATAATGCAACAATCTTCATACTTATCAAAGTATGATGTATAGCACTGATTCAAATTATAGCTTCATATATATATATATGTGTGTGTGTGTGATGAGGAATGGTCAAGGCATAATTTAATTAATTAATTCTTATCTAGACTAATATTTAATGAACACACATTTACAAATACAAATATATACGATTTTGGAATACTTACAATTAATCGTCTTAGTGATAATAACATGAAATGAAGTTTAAAGTTATAGGGGAAAGGAGCAGTCGCCTTGTTGTTATCAAACCTAACGTCTTACAGCGTCTCAGCCTTTCAGCTTACTCTCGCTCGCTGGAGAAGTTATCGCGCTTCTCGAGCCTCTTTCTGAGTAGACAGCTGAAGTAGTGATGTTGGCTTGGCGTGGCTGGCTCCCTCACTCACTCACATCATGAATTTGAGTTGTTTTAAATTAAATTAATAATAATATGTGTGTTATACCTTGTTAATATATAGTATTATCAAGGTATAACATAGTTTTCGTGAAGTACACAAACATATGCCATACACGTATAATATATTTATACTTTTGGCTAAAAATTGGATGCATCTTAAAAATAATTGGATGATGCCTAAGAAAGTATATTCGTATACAGATATCTGTACACAAAGTTTGCAAATTATTATATTTTTCAAACAAATATGAGCTAATTCTTGTTGCTGCGCACTATTATTTTGTCTGACTCGCATGTAATGAAAGAAGTACACGCATTTCAGAATTTAATCACAACATTGCTGAAGACACATCATAATCATCACTTGAATTTGCTCTTTTTAATTTCGAGAATCAGGATTCGTGAGCCGAGAAAGCAATCTTCAACCTTACCACATTGCAAACGGGTGGTTGTAGATGCTGTCAGCAAATGACTGATGAAAAGATTGCCAATGAAACGAAGGCTTTTAAAGTCCAAAGTGCAACAAAGTAAGATCACATGGCTGTACTCCAGAGCGGAACCGCCCCTACTTCCTCATTGTCAGCTATACTAATTGCTACTACTGGTTCTATACCGCTTACAGAACCTTTCACCATCTTGAGGCTATTTTACTATCTCACTAACTTTTATACCACCAGTTTATGACCTCATTATAGCCATAAACGTCTTAAGAGATTATCCTAGATTGCAATACATTCGCAGCACTTAGAGTTCAGTGAGGAAACCGGTATTATTTTTAGTTCAAATGAATATCTTAAAGGACACAAGTCTAGTTGTCTCAACCAACCTTTGTTTCACCAGACAAACATCCATCAATCCTCCATTTGATCTGTGCGAGTATGTCTTATGACGGCAGGTAACATTGCTTTATATATAATTTTGAGCGAACAAATGTATAGCATTTTTTCATAGTATTTATTTATAAGACAATTTTTCTTTCAGAAAAACACTTTTTATATAAAAATACCAAAACCAAAGTAAAATCATTAATAAAGATATCTTTTTTAAGATATTACTTAAAATTCTCTCTCTCATTCCTGATATTTTACAACTAAGCTCTCAAAATATTTGATGAATGAGTTTCTGTCAGTATTCTTTAAAAATAAAATAGCTTGAAGATTTCTAAGTTAGTATTATCTAGCTCTCCTTCCCTATTAACTGCTACTTGTTATCTTGTTGTGCTTCCATGAGAAAAGTTAGCTACATTGGTTTTCTGGTATTTTGTTTAGTACAAATAAAGAACTCCTTCCATATGGATATATTTTGGTAGGTTTCGTGTGCAGCGTAAATTGTGGGAAACACACTGATTGAAAAATCAATGCTAATGGTGGAAAGGTTCTTGTGGTTAATGCTCTCCTTTTCACGCACCTCATTCTCTGTTTCTCTCTTAATAAGTCTTTTTTCTTAATAATCTTTTCAATAAGACATTCTTTTATAGAATAGATTTTGTAAATATTTCTCCTTTTCGAAGTATTTAGCCTTCTATAAAAACATAAATATATTTACTTAATAAAAGTAGGACAACAAGGAAACAATACGGCATTAATTTTCTTATTGTAGTTGAATAGAAAACGAAATTCCTTATTCAGTTTGCATTCCGTATAAAGGAATGTATATACGAATACTTCTCTTTCCCCTCCCTCTCTCTCTCACATATGTATGTATGTATGCATATATATATATATATATATATATATATATATATATATATATATATATATAATATATATATATAATATATATATAATATATATATATAATATATATATATATATATATATATATATATATATATATATATATATATAATATATATATATATAATATATATATATATATATATATATATATATATATATATATATATATATATATATATATATATATATATATATATATAAATGAATGATATTTTTGTTGGAAAAAATTTTAACTACTTAAATTATGCCCACTAGAATTTTTTTACAACTGTCTAGATTTTATTAAAAAATAGTTATTAAAAATTCCTGTAAACTAAAAATCATGTTAAGAATCATTTTTTAACACAGCATATTATTTATAAAATTAGAGATCTCAAAATTTATATTATACTGTATATTTGGTCGGGAAATCAAATTAAAAATATGAATAAAAATTTTAATGCATAAAAACACACTGTTGAAATATTTTAATACCTTTTTACCATAAAATAAAGAAAAATAATACGCCAGAATAATATAATAGTAATTATAAACTATTAAAATACTTTAATAATAAAGGCATTCATATTTATTATATCGAGGGATCTAAAAGTCAGCACGAACTTTAAAAGTCAATAATTCGAAAACGAATCGAGTTACAAAGGTACAGTTTAGATCAAACGAATGGAAAAAAACCTAGAGTTGTGTAACAACGAATAAAGTTTTGTTGGTGACCAACATATGACACCGTTGGATATTTGATGTACGATTATGGAAATCAACAAAATATATAGAAAGGAGCAACTGCAGCAGGTGATAGTAATCGAAGCTTACATGCATCGAATGCTATCGATAGTTGAGAAAGTCCTCTTAGTAAAACTGTATTATAATTCGGAAAAGTGGCATTGCGAGCATATCGCTATATGAAAGGTATGCGAGATAGCAAAGGACAATTAACGACTTCTGCATTAAACAAAAGGATGAAGAAATCTGAAGCTACAGGTTGTTTGGCGTCACGTTCAAGAAGTAGAAGTCCCTCAATAGCCGTTGCTATTGCCACGACAGTGGAACAGATGGTGCAATCCATGTCAATCAATTTTCTGCACATGGGGAAAACAGTGCTCGAGATGCTTCAAGGAATGTCATATGGGAGTGTTTGGAGAGCACCGCGAATAACTCTGAAACAGTATCCCTACAAATTGTAACATAATCAAGACCTCCTTCTGTGAACTCGATTCTCACGAAGATTTTGGAAATTTAATTTCTAATTATGGATGAGCAGCACTACGGTCCTCACACTGTGTTTTAAACAGACGAAGCGCATTTTACACTCTCTGACATTGTTAACACCCACAACTGTCGAGTGTGGAAAAAAGAAAATCCACATGCATTTATTGGGATACCCTTGCAACAGTCTAAAGTGATTGTCTGGTGTTGCTTCATTGATCATTTCATAATTGGTCCATTATTTTTCGAAGGAGTCACACATACGGGTTTCAAAACACTTATCGTTACTGGTCAGCGATATGCAACACTGTTACAGAACAATATTATTCATGAACTGCAAGCGTGACAGACACTTCAAACATTCACCTTTATGCAAGATGAAGCACCACCTCATGCCTGTGCAACTACTGTGACATTCAACATTTGGAGATGATTGTATTATCAGTCGCAACTTTGATCGCATGGCCACCAAGATCTCCAGATCTGACACTTGGCGACTTTTAGTTGTCTGGATTCTCGAAGTAAAAAATGTAGCGCGACCAACCGACATCACTCAGTCGATAACAGCACCGAAAGATGCCATCCTGCAAAATGTGCTGTCCATCGCAGCGGACATTTTCAGCCTTAAACTCGCTTCGCGAGTAGGCTGTCCACCTGCGGCGTCAAAAATGTGCTGTCCATAGCGCCAGAAATGCTAATTAATGCTGTGATTGGTGTGGTGACTCTTATATCGATAAATTTTCGAAAAGCGATCTCTTAGTTTTGTTTAAGCCATAGCAAGAATTTTATTAGAAACATATGTTAATGAAATGTTTAGATGACTACCAAATGAATTAACAGTTTTATTAAGCATTTTATTTTCTAAGTCCATTCTAATATGTTCTACTGTATTCTAAGTAGCTCCTAATAGGTTCAAATATATAATAAAATAGAATTATAGAATGCTAAATTTCCTTTTAATTAACAGAAGAATGTTGTTAGAAATTTTTGTTATTAATCTTTTGAAACAATCATACATTCTGGGAAGTTTGCTTTTTATCGAATATAATAGAATTGAAAAATAAACATATCACGTAAAGTTATTATATAATCAAAACATCATGATTAAAAAAAATCCGTAAAAATTTCAAGTTCACAAATAATAAAAGAAATAGACAAAATTGCTTAAATTGAAGAAGTATTTGAGTGTTCTCATTATATTTGGAAAAATCTTGTGAAAATATTTAGTTTTGTTATTATTTTTGATTGATAAATATTAGATTATTAAAGTCATTTCTGTTTGAATGGGGGAGATAAATGGATGCTTGAAAATACCCTGTTGAAGACAACTGTCGTCCTCATGACTCTGTTCAATGTGTTATGCATTTGATCCAGCTGAAATTCCTCTTGCTAAGAAACCTTTGTATTGTACAACTTGGTTGTAAGCTTAGGAATAATATTACTCAATACTTTAATAAAGTATTGAGTAATATTATTCCAAAACTATATGTATACGAAATAAGATTTTATCAAACACATTTTTTATGATTTTTTCAATCGATATTTATCCTTAAATTATTTTACTGACAAATTTGCTGGGCTTTTTAAAAAAAAAACATGTAACAGGAGTAAGTTTTATTATTTTAATTATCTTGCACTGCAAAATAGTGCATAAGCATAAAATAAATTACAAGATCGAAGAAGTAATTATATTTATGCTACTTTAGACTTTAGAGATGCAACTTATTTAAGGAACTTTTTTTGCAGCTTATTTACATAGATATGTGTTTTAGATGTCAATAAATTTATATGAACATTATAAATATTAATAGACATGGCAAACTATGAATTGAAGATTTAAAAATAAAATAAATTACATTTATCAATAAAGCTACTGCCGTAATTAATCTTGCAAAGGATTTTTTCTCATTCACTAGAATGAAATAATTTCTCATGTCTTACCCAATGATCTCATGTCTTACCCAGAAAGGCAAATGATTTTTCATTCTCAAAAGTATTTTTTTTTAAATAATAGCATTTATTTCCTTTTTATCGATAGTGAAAAAACGTAATATAAGATGGATTTTTTCACAGAGTTTACGCAAATGTTAAAAAAATCAATTCAGTAAAATTTACATTACACGACAGGCTATATCGTGACGCTATAATGTGCTATGACAAATGCATAGAAACACTTCAATCAGATAAAACTATACCTCACAAATCAGTAAAAATCTGCTTTAATATATTGTCTTTGATTCAGTACTTGTAAATCTAATTTGAAGTTTAAAAATGTATAATGTGAAATACAATATGTTTGCAAAAGTATCGAAAATCAATGAGTTGATTAGTTGAAATCAATATAAAAATTTAAATATAGTTTCTCGAAAATATTGATAATATGGAAACGTGAGATGAGGCTTATAATTTTATTTATAAAATTTTAAGATTCGAAATTTTCTAAAATGCTCAACTTTTTGTTTTATCGATAACTTTAATCAGTTAATGTTGAAGAATGATAAAAAATTTAGAAGGATTTTTTTTCTTACAGAGACATTCTTGAGTTTTCTGAAAAGTTTGCATAAAGTAAAAGTAAACTTACTTATTTTTTCAAATTTGTATTCACAGAACTGAAAAATAAGAAAGCATAATATGTTACTTTCATATTGCACACAAGAAACATTAAAGAACTATTTTAAGTTATACTGCTCTCTAAAAAAATAGTTAACTAAATTTCTTGTATTAAATTTTTTACAAACGTTTGGCGCAATATTCGCAAAATATATTAAGATCATTTAAACCATAATTTTTTTTATTCTAATAGTAATTTTTTATAAATTGAAATTAAAGTAAGCAAGAAAAATGAAACAGTTGAAACTAAATAAGAAAAAATTACATTCATATAAAAGACAACAAAAATACAGAAATATAATTTTTGTTACTTTATACACTAGCCGACATTGAAAACGCAACACCAAGAATGAATTGCCAGGAAGTCACGAAACTCGCCAGACAGACAGACACAGCAACGAACCATAATTGATCTGCATTTCGAAATGATATGCATACTACAGAGCGAGAACAAGGTTAGGTCAGTAGGTTGTAAGACCACCGTGGACGGTGATACACGAAGCAACAAGTCTAGGCACAGAGTCACTAAAAGTACGGATAGTCTCCTGAGAAATGACTCTCCATTCCATATCAAACATTTGCCAAAGTGCGTCTTCTGAAGGAAGCAGTGTCAGGGTCAGCAAATGGCATCCAATCATATCCCACACGTGTTCGATTAGTGGTAGATCTGGCGAGTACGGTGGCCAAGGAAGCTGTAGTCCTGGCAGGACATCTTGACTGACGTTAGCAATGTGCTGTGATGTGTTACCTTTCTAACAAAGGGTATTGGGAACCCCCTAAAGGGAGAGGAGTGTCACCGTCACAGCACATCATGCACGTAACGTTGGGCTGTCATATCGCCATAAATATGAACTAGAGACGACCTGGAATCGTACGTAAGGGCGCCCCAAGACAAAATGACGCGTTGTATGGACGTGGGGTGTTCCACAATGGCTGCATGATTTGAAATGTCTCCACGTCGACGCCATACTTGTACGTGACGACTATCACTGAAGAAACAGAAGCGTGATTCATCTGAGACGTTGATCCTGTGTCACTCCGTCGTCCATAACGCTCTAATCCGGCACCATTTCATTCTAATCCGGGGTCTATGTCGGGTGTTCGTGACGAACGCCATGAGAGCAGGTCACGTGTAGTCAATCGACGGCAAACGATTCCTTTCGATGTGGGATTATCCAGGGTGTCTTGCACATGCTACAGAATTGCGGTAGATGTGCTTTGAGGTGCCTCACATCAAACACATCGACGCACAAGTACTGACGTCACTCTGCACCGACAACCCATAAATGTTCCACAATTCCTTGTTCCAACCATCTTCGCCGCAGCTGGTTCACTGTGGACGCATCCAGGTGTCTGTCAGCTGCGATTTTCCGTAAGGACCAACCTGTCCTTCTCAGTCCGATCACCATGTCCCTCGTAAACTCTTTTGTCTGCTGGATTTGACTCTGTGGACGATGACCGGACATCAGACTAAATTAAAATTATTCCATCAGATTAAATGTTTATAAACATTGAAATTCAATCTAGAGAATCTTATTTTTAATTTTCTTTCTAGTTAACAAATGTTACACATTTAATCTTACTTTTACATAAATAAAAAGGAAATCATCAGAATAGATTGACATAAATAATTTTTCATATTAGAAAAAACGTTTTATTTTCTCAAAAGGAGAAGAAATAAGAAAGAAACGGAATCGTATCTTTGAGGTGAATTTATTAATTTTAAATATCCAAATTCTTCACCTTAAATTGCTTGTTTGCAAAAAATTGTGTTTGTTTATTTTTACTTTCCTTCTTATTCCTTTTTCATTCCTTATTCAGTATTTAAATATTATCTTTCTATTTATAATAATTTTCAGAAAAATTATAATATCAGATAGAGATAAAAAGATTGCGAAATGAGAATAAAAGAGATTGCAAAACTGATATTTTCTATTTAAAATATTTGGTATCTTCACTATTTATATTCACGAAATATGCAGTGAAAAAATTTAGATTGGATAGTTAACTTTATTTTAAAAATAAGTTACAAAAACCAGTCATTGTAAAACACGTTCTTAATAGGCGTTTAGTTATCAAACAAATATATATTTTTAAACGTGTGTTTAAAAAATATTTTTATATTAAAACATTCAGTTTATATTTACAATTAAACATTCATCAATATCTTAAACATTATATATTTCCTTGATTATTATATTAAAAATATATTACTCTCTCTAAATATTACATTTCAAATAACAAATTAAGATATTTTCTGATAATTCAAAATGTATAGCTTTTCAAACTCACAAATTATGCAGTAATAAGAACTTGAGATTCAAAATTTATTAAAAATGCGAAAATATAAGATACCAGTATTAGGGAGGACATACAAGTAAATATTATATATATATATGTACAAGATATATTTGTAGAAAAAATAGTCTTTATATATTCTAACATCATAACAAAATTTAATATATCATTTTATGATAACAAAATTTTGATTCTAGGTCATTTGCGATATAAAGGAAATGTATTTGAAAGAGCCAATAGAGATTTATAGAAATATAATTTGTATTTTTAAATTTATAACAATAATAACGTTTTAAAATTTCGATTCATTCCATATGTAGTAAATTTATATTATTTACGTAGTTTCAATTGCTACATTTTATGTCGAGAAACACATGAAAAGAAAGTAGAAGTAAAATTCTGTTTAAAATGTAGCAGGAATGCCAATTCCTTTATGTTCCGATTCATAGTCAAACTTTTACTTTAAGTATATTCAAAATTTTAATAAAATATAAGTTAACTACATAATAAGAAATAATTTGTTTTATTTCTTGCTTACTTAAAATTAATCTCCACTTCTTATTTGTAAAAACTTTTTGTGGCAAACTTATATTGTTTTAAACATGCGTTAACAAATACCTTCAGAATTTAGAAGAATTAGAAATTAGAAGAAAAGTTAGACTAAGTCTGTAAAAAGTAGATAGCTCTACGTATGATAAAGTAGATATGATAAAAATATCCTTGGATCCTCAATTTATTAATCGAAAAAAAAAACACAGTAGTGATGAACTATGGAATTAAAAAATTTCAATATAAAGAGCATCAGATGTCTCCGGAAAAAAAAGTATCTCAGTTGGGTTTTGTAACTTGAAAAATACATTTTAACCAGCATCTAAATTGGAAAGCATATTCTTAAGTAGGTTTCAAAAAAACTTTTTATTGAAGTTAGTGTTGACAAATATTACATAAAGCTTAATTTATATACAAGTATGTATAAATTATAAATTAAAACAGATTTATTTAAAAGCATAGAGGAAAAATTAAGGAATTGGCTGTCCTTATTTTTATTCAAAAAATTTTTTGAGATCCAAATTAAATTTATCGTTGTCAAAAAAAACTCTCTATAAGTTATGTTAGTAAAAAATTAATAATCAAAGAATAATTAACTTAAGATTCATTTTTTTTATAAATTATTTATTTTCAAATACTGGAACCAAACACAGTCTAAATTTTAAGAATAAAAGAAGTGAGTAAATGATTAAGAAATGTATTTTGAAAATAAACTTTGCTTCTCTACTTAAATATGAAATGTTATTAAATTAAGTCAAATTATATATCAGTTTGCTTCTGATTTTCCTTTTTTCTACACTCGCAATCATTTTAATGAGTAATTCATTCATAATATTCATATTCTGTTAGTTATTTCGTATTACTAGAATAAGATTGTCTAAAATCATTTTGATAATTGATTTTAAGTAATGCCTAATTTTCAAATTTGGATTCAACGATCTTTTCAAATAATTAACGTAAATATAAGTTTACAAGAAAAAAGGCTTCATTTTAATTATTTCAACAATTTTATAAAATTTATAAAATTTTAATCATTTCAATCGCATCACAGTAAATCAATACATTCCCCCAAATCTTCAGGATTACAAACTGAAATCTGTATAAATTATTTTATTTTATATCACTTTAGTAAAAAAAAAATTCAGATATCCCACTCTTAGTAAAATAAAAATTATTTACAGACACATTTATTTTTAGTTGCTCTAAAAGCTTATATAAAAGAGGCATTTTTCTACGTGTATTTTGAGAAATATTTTTGCAAAATATTTATCATTATTCAAGAAGGAGCAAGATACACGAAACATTCCTAACAAGCCCAAAAATTGAATTCTTCAGCTGAAATTTCCACAAATAATAGCTAATCTTTTTAGCTCATGTTCCTTAGGAAGCAAGATATAGTTTCCAGTTTTGCAACAAAACACAACATATCATTTTAAATGTTTTGGGATCGAAATCTCGAAAGCATGTCCAATTTATATCTTATTATTATTTCATAATAATTATTTTTTTCTTTACAATCTTGGGAAATTCATTCGGAATTACTTTAGGAGATTTAAAACTTTTTGAAACGGATATTGTTTGCATAATGTGTTAAACCTAGTTTTAAATGACAGATATAGAAAACAAAAGAAGCGCTAAATATGCATGTGAGAAGACTATTTTACTACCATAAACTCATCTTTTAAATGAAAATGGTGTGTTGAATCTCGCTCAGGTTCCAACGAATATCCAAACTAAAATTTTGTATTTTTTTCAATTAATCAAGTAATTTTAATTTAATCAAATTGTTTTATATTTCGATTAAATTAAAATAAATTATTTAAATCATTTGGTAATAAGTCTTCATGGTATTTAAGATATTTAAGCTATTCTTTGTATTCACAGGAAGTTTACAAATATCTTGTTAAATTAAGTAAAAAATATTTAACAAATTTTTACAAAATATACGAAATATTTGGTATAAATTTGTTAAAACTTAAGTAAGAGAATTAATATACTAGCAATATTTTTCTTTCTGAAAGTGTATTTTATATAAATATGAATGTATACAAAAAGTATTTCTAAGCATATCTATATATTTTCTTTTATAAGAAATTATATTTTTCACATATTTTAATTATCAAACAAAGGTAACCTTGGGCACATTTATTGCAAAATATTGTCCAATAATATAAAAGTTGATGAGTTAAAATACATATGTTGAAAAATAACGTTTTAATATAAAACAGAGTAATATTTAAATGGTTGCTTAGTTGTTTTATTTTTGTTAATATAGGTTACTAAATCATCCTTCATTTTCAATACATATTTAAGTTTTTAAGATTATAGTTTTGAAAATATGTTATTATTTATCAACTTCTCTTTTTATTTTCTTTCAAATTTTATTAAATCTGGATCAGTTTCTTCACCATAATAAATTAAAATATTCAATATTGATTGATTGATGTTTTTTCGTTCATCAGAGCAACTAAACTACGAAATCAAGTATCGGAACCAATCAATTATTGTACATTTTCTACGCTTATTACTACCCTTCTAAAATTTATTAATACCTGGATTATTTGAAGTTGCGGAATTACCAAATTTACAAAATTAAAATTTCAATTTTTGTAGGTAAATCGTAATTTAATTGAGCTCTATATTTTGTTTATTCTATGAAATTCTTTCACGCTCTGAAATCATTCACCTGATTCAGCATTTATAAAGCAAAAAGCAATCTTTATAAATGAGCTCTAAGTGACAACTTTCAGGAAAATAAATAAAAAATGATTTATTTGATATCTTAAAATTTATTTATGAATTCATAGAGATCAATAATTTGTACGAATATTTATATGTCAATTCAATTTAGTTTTTTTTGTAAATAACTGTTACACATATACATTATATCCTGATCAATCTTTTATAAAAATATACGAAATACTATTTAAAAAAAACCTGAAGATCTTGAATTATAATTTTTGGTTAAGAAAATATATTTTCTAGAATACAGTATCATTTAATCTACTTAATATATTTCTATATTCATAAATAATTTTTCAAATAGTAACAATATTTAAAAGAACTGTAAATTTTGTTTTGAATCTCAGAGATCATCAAAAGATCATGTACCTTTCATTGCCAACTGAGCAGTGAAGACGTCAAGTTTGATCTCATGCTTCCTCAAAAAAAAAAAAATAACAATAATAATAATAATAATAATAAATAAATAAATAAATAAATAAATAAAGTTTTAAT
Source organism: Latrodectus hesperus (assembly GCA_037975125.1). Lineage (NCBI taxonomy): Eukaryota > Metazoa > Arthropoda > Arachnida > Araneae > Theridiidae > Latrodectus > Latrodectus hesperus. Next base: position 16,019,480 of record CM075855.1, read on the forward strand.
TTTTTAATCCAAAATTAATATAGATGCATGCGCACCAAAACTGAATCTTGTAAATATATGTGCCCTATAATATTTATTAATATATAGACAAATATAGGTATTAGAGAATTTACTAATGGTATACATATACCAACCCCCAAGAATAGTGCATGCGATTTCAATATTTATAATATGCATATGGGTGAAAGACATCATTAATTTGAATTGGGTTCCATAATCATATTGAGCCATTATGTCAAAGTCATGTTTCAGAATTGATTGATGGTGCTAAGGTTCCTGCTTGATCGGAGGAGACAAGGACGAGGGGTTTGCCTTTTCAGTAGAGTTCCTGTGCCATTGCACGCACCTCCAATTTAATTTTTGAATAATTTACTATCATAATTGCTTGTCATAATTATTGTAATAAATTTAACATAGTTGATTTAATTTAAAAATTTAGAATTTAGAGAATTTAGGAGTAATAATTAATTAATTAAAATAGTTTCTTAAGTTTAATGAAGGGGGGTGGGGGAATCGAACAATCTTGGTGGGGGGGTCGAACCAGTATTTTCATCAGTATGGTCATGGCAGGCAAGTTATTCACGTACAAGCAAGATATAAAAAACAAATTTCTCAGTCCAACAAAAATCACAGTTGCTTCTCTCTTTTGCGGGAGAACTATTGCAGGTGAGTACCCTGCATTTACAAATTTCGAACCTTTGAAGTCTGATGAGAGACAGAGGAAAAGTCAAAGCAAACACCGGGGGAGCAACACCCTGGCATTGCTTTATTTGAAATCCATCAGTTTTACATAAGTGGAGGTACAATTTCTTGTTTACATAAGTGGAGGTACAATTTCTTGTTTACATGATTTGAATTTCTGTTTACATATTTCTGGTTGACATAGTTTGATTATCTGTTAAATATTTCTTGTTTACATTTCTTGTTTAAGTAATTATATACAATACAATATTTACAGTTTTACAATTCTAAATATTTACATCTTTCTCAAAAAGCAAGTGAGAACAATTACCTAGATTGCACTGATTATCACACCAATAATTTAGCTTTTATACGTTTCTTAATATGGCCTTCGGCCTTCTCCTATTTACGGGGTCGTTTATATTATAAATGGGTTGTACATTAATTAGGGGTTTTTGGATGTGTTGAAGATTTTCAAAGAATTTATTTGCTTGGTCTTTGATAAATTCGGTTATGGTTTTGATTTGAAATTCCTCGAATATTTTTTCATTGCGAAAGTAGAGGGGGCATTTGTTATCATTCTAATGATTTTATTTTCAAATTGTTGTAATCTAATAATATATCTGTGTGCTGCATATCCCCACACTGGGGAGGCGTATGTGGCCACAGGTCTCATGAGTGATTTGTAAATAAGAAGTTTATTGTCCGTGCTGAGCACAGATCTGCGATTAATTAAAGGATATAGTACAGCCTGTATTTGCTTTTCCTTTTTTAGTATTTCCTCTATGTGGGGGATCCACGTCAATCTCCTATCCAACATGACTCCTAGGTACTTAACTTTGTTTTTCCACTTTAACGATTTATTGAATAAAATTATTTCGTTGGTCTTTTTTCTTTTATTTCCGAAGAGAATGGCTATACATTTTTCAGTGTTAATTTTGATTTTCCATTTGTTGAGCCAATCCTCAAGTGGGGGTATAAAGTCCCTAATGTGTTCTGCTGCTGTGTTGTTATCTGGGCCAGAAGCCATTATGGTAGTGTCGTTTGCAAATATATACCTGCTAATATAGTCGTTTGAGGGCATGTCTGTAAGGTAAATTACGAATAGTTGGGGTCCAAGGATAGATCCTTGGGGTACTCCGCTATCGGAGGAGACAAGCAGCCTCCGGCGCTGTTTTCGTATACATTACGTGACTTAGAAGAGAAAATTCTGCGCACAGTCACCAGTGAAGAAAGACAACGATGTTTGAGAATTGCTTTTCATTCGCTATTTTCTTTCTGCGAATTAAAAAAAATTAAACTTTGATTCATCCTAAAACATTTTGAATTACACTTTTAAGTTTGGTTTGTCGCTCAACGGTCATTTTTTGCACACGAGGGTTAATTAGACCAGGACCTACGGTTTAAAGTGGATTCCGAACTACTACAAACATCCATGCCCAAGGTGGGATTCGAACCCACGAACTGCTGAACCGAAGGTGAGAGCTCCAACCATTCGGCTGCCAGCTCGGCAATTACACTTTAAAGAGTCTTGAAAACGTGAGATGTCATATTAAATACTGTTGACTATTGCAAGTAATGTATTTTAGTATGAAGTATTCTTAATTAATATATTAAGCAAGCAATATGATTTCTTAATCAAGTAGATTAAAAAAATAAAATTCAATATTAAACCAGTTGGCGATCACAAAATTTTGATAAAAACAAAATTTCATTCTTTTTTCTATCGGTTTTAATTTATGGACATTTACATACGAAATAGTCATAAATTCTTTAGTTTTCAAGTACATATTCTTAAAACGTAAATGACAGTCTTTTAAAAATACAATTTTATTTGTTCTAAAATAGAAAATTTATTTTATAAAATAATACAAATTGATATGCTTTTAATACATTTTAAATCAACATTAATTTTTGCTCTATAAAGTACTAAAATTCTTTATATTTTAAGTTGAAATTCAAATTTCATAAAGTGATGGCATAAAATTATTGATAAAATAAAAGAAAATTATAACTGGCGTCTAATTAAGATTTAATAAAACTAAAAACATTTGTATCTTTATTCGCAAGTAAACACATTTTTCCCTTAGATTAAGAAACAATTTCTAAAGAAATGTAATTCATTCAAATATTGACTGTAAAATCACGAAACGGATTAAAAGCTTTAATGAGAATTAATATTTTTATCATAATTAATTTAAATCATTAAAATAAATCTTTAAACATCAATATTGTTTGTGAATAATTTTTAACATAGCTGCAAAACATATTTGCATCGAAATAATAAGAAAATTATCAAAAACATTTTGAGCTACTTCTCCTCCCCCACTTCCTACAGTGAGCTCCAGTGGCTCAGTTGCTTTCTGTTAAGACCAGCATAGTGAAGCATCATTCGTCAAGGGCAGTGATTGGGAGGGTGACCACATTCTGTCTCAAAGAGTTGCTGTAGCTCCGTGGATTAGGGACGTGTCCACTTTCATCTGTGACTTTCAAAGTCTTTCCATTGATGTAGCGTCGATGTGGAGAGGAAGCTGCCCACTCAGGTGTGACCTCGTAGCCTGACTGTGGTTCAGAATTACAAGGCTCCTGTTGGTGCCCGAGAATTCTAAACTCATTAACCTTCAGGTACAGTCCGAGGCTTACGTACACAGCTATGTAAGTCTATACCTCTTCCACTGGCACACCGCCAGCGTCACACTTTATAACAATTCAAACTTTATAGTGACGGGAGGTGAAATATTTCTAATGGTTGGAAGTTAGGAAAAAAATGGATTTCCTAGAAGTAAAAATTTAATCTTCTCTTGAAAGTCATCTTCAGATATACATAATGTTAACACTCTGATGGAAAAAGTACAGGGACACGCATATTTTAAAAATTATTATTTAAATTTTAGCGTAATTAATGTAGTTTTTTCTTTTATTAAACTACTTTTTCTTTTATTTACAGTGAATGAGTTTTATTTATCATTAAAGAATAGTTCATAAGGATTTTTGGCCTGTGAAAAAAGTAGGACACGCACAAAAATATTTTCATTTCGGAATTCGAAGCAGTTTAATATGTTAAAAATATTATTCTTTTAACTTGTCTTTCTTTCAAATAATTTATTTTGTTGAAGAAACTCCTCATTTTTGGTACAGTTAAAATACCTAGGGGAAACCTTTAAGTGAATTTCAAAAAGGCCAAAAATTGTATGAAGTAAAGATGTGGACAAAAGGGTAAGGGAAATGGCAAAGCACCTACACGTCAGTCCAAATACTGTTTCTAACTTCTTGAAAATCTGAAGAGTCTGAGAAAAGCAAAGATTGGCAGACCAAAAACATTGACACTACGCAATCAAGACATTTTTTTTAGACAACTTAAGAAAAGCGAGGAAGCATTGGGAAAACATAAGACCCATCTAAGATCACACATGTTACCAGAAGAGCACTTCACAACTACATAAAAAGATCGGATACGTTCATATTCAAGAAAAGCATCCTAAATGGAACGAAAAGTACATTAAGCATAGTCTACCGTGGGCCAAAGAAAATAAGTCTTGGTACTATCTTATTTGAAAAAAAATACCTTGAGTCCTACTTATTTCAGTAGTGAACATAAATGATTTTATTTTATATACCATCAAAATTTCATGATGATATTTATACATTATCTGATATTCAAAGTTTGGAGTTCTAAAAACTGGATTAAAAAAAAAAAAAAAAAAAAAAAAAAAAAAAAACTGATGCTCAAAAAATATTTTTTATATCCAAACAAAAAAATGATCAAAATGCATTGATGCAATATGTTATTCATATTTGCATAGTTAGAAGAGTATTAATTGAAGAAAATTGCTTAAATATTTTTTTCCAACGGCGGGCACTTGGGTGACGAGCCCTATGCCACAACAAGTACAGAAACTGCTACTCATTTGTCGTTACCCAGCAGGCACCTGTGAACCAAGTCATTGAGGTTAGTAGTGTTGCTGGCCCCATACCACCACAAACCCGTTTATAGGGAGGGTAACATTCATACATCATCATAGAAGAATGGACAGAGAAACAGAGAACGAAAGTAACATCCATGCCCGAACCTGTATTCAAACCCGGGACCCACAGCTCAGGAGTCAGGAACGCTGACCACTCAACCATCGATCGACTGTTTAAATATTATTATCGTACATTCTGAATTACTGTATATGAATCTGTTTTTAAATTATAATTTAAAGTATATATTTATGAGTGTTATCAATTTTCGAATTTCCGAATCTGTTTCTTAAAATGTTTAATATTATTGCAAGTTTGTAAAAATTTTCAAATATCATCATGTGTGTGTATAAAGTCATCACATCATAAAAAAGCTTAAACAGATATGTTATCATATAATTTGCTGTGTATCACCAGTATACAGTATTATTGCTCTAAAAATATGCTTTCGAATTATTTCTCTCCATTTTAGTATCATTACTGACATTTCCAGTCCAAAATGTGACATTCACCGGCCGGTAGGTGAATGGTTCTTGACTGGTTCCGGGTTTAAATCCCGGATTGGGCATGGATGTTACTTTCTCTCTGTGCTTTCTTGTCTTTCCTTCTGAGAGGACGATTGAATGTAGTCCCCATTTTAAATGGGTTAGTGGTGGAGTCACGTGTGTAATGCTACATGCCTCCGTAACTTGGTTCACAGGTGCCCACCGGGTAATGATAAATGAGGAGCAGTTTTCGGCCTTGTTGTGGCGAATCATCTAGTACCTGCCGTTAGGAAAGAAAAACTTTAAACAATCGCTAATCATGATTCTCTTATAAGCTGAATTACCAATTAATCCCATAACACCTTATCTCTCGAGTCACGGTGGCCTGGTTGGTTAGGACGTCGTTCTCACTATCGGAATGTAGTGAGTTCGAACCCCGGTTTAACGAAAGATATGTTGTGTTCGCTAAAGCCGGCTGGGGCACGTTAAAACTGGGCGTGGTCGCAATGTCTCTTATGGGAAATGATACCTCTGGGGGTGGCAGGTACAGTACTGGTGGTCTTCTACTTGGTCCCTGCTTCAAAATCACGAAAACTCCACCAGGCTGCTTCTATCTAACTGGTAGAGCCCGGCTCAAGACTTTGTATTGGGAAGCATGTTGGTAGACCAACACCACATTATGTCTGTATTTCCAGTTAGGGCTCAAGTCTTACATACTTAAGATTCATAGATAATTCTAGCAAAATATTAAGAAAGAATTTCTTTGATATCATTTAATGAAATGATTTCGTATTTCATTTATTGCATTTAAAAGGAGAATCACGTACTGGTTTTCTCTTAGATAACTGACAAGATTTCAGTCGAGTTACAAGAAATTGTGTTTTTCTATACAAATAGTTATAAGAAAGTTAATATGTTTGATATGATTTTACATACCCCATGCTAAGTTACTAGATTATATTATTAATTAATTGTGCTATAAACAAGACTGTTTGAAATGGCATATCTTAGGACTGAGAGACAGTAAAATAATTAATCTGAAATAATTCATTACAAGCATACTTTACAAATAAGATTAAATAGTTCTTTAATTGCAAAATTTATCAAGCACACTCTGTTAATAAGAAATCTAGCTGAGTTGGCTTAACTGCAAATTAATTTGAAAATAACAATTAAACGGGGAGCCCACCTAAACCAAGAAAATCAGCTATAACGAAATACTCTCTTACATATATTGCAACTAGTACATGAATACGATTTTCAATATTTTTTTGAAAAATACTTTTATACAGAAACAGGCATTATAAGAGTTATGAAACTTTTAATAAAAGATAGGAGAGATTTTTAAAAATGTTTTGCAATCTTATTTCCCGAAATAAAATAATTCATAAAAATGAGCGTTATACAATCACAGAACAAAGCCCGAAAAAGAGATATAAGTAATTTATTTTCACAATCAAACCAAATTTATTTAAATGAATTTCATTAGAAATTTTAAAATGAAATCATCAACCAAAACATAAATATTAAACGTCAACATTCGCACCGATTAGTTTCTTTCATCCAATTATTCTTTTCAGAACATTTCATCGCAATATTTCACTTGTTTTATATATTTAGTTTGGCTATCGATATTTCCTGGCGTTTGAAAGATTTACATCTGGCTGTTATTGGCATTTATTCGATATCAGTTTTGTTTCAATCATTTGTCTGAAAAGATTAATTAAGCTGACGTAGTTAATCTAATTTATATTTTAAAACTTGATTTCATTGCAGAATGAATTTTTTCAAATACTTCATATATTTCATATTTTTGACATTTCTATCGTTAACAGTTGCTACAAAATTAATGGCTATTTCAGAACGAGTTCTTTTTTCATATTTATCTCCCATTATAAATTTATAATCCAGTAAATTTTTTTAAAACTAAGTTACAAAGTCAATCTAATATAAAAATGTCAATTCCATTAAAAATACATTTTTATTGCTCAAAAAAAGTTTGATGTCAATATTTCATGTGATAGTTTATATTGTAAGCCAGTGATTCTCAACCTAAGGGGGGGGACGCGAGCATATCCAAGGGAAAATGTTATTTAAAAAAACTTATTACGTAACTGAAAGGAAAGAACACACTTACAAATACATTTCGACATATTTAATAACTAACTTATTAAATTATATATAAAACACAACTTACTAAATTAAAAATTATTAGTGACTTCCTTGGGCCTGTCTTTCAGAGCAAAGTTTTTCGAAGGAGGGTTTAATATTAGAAATAGACACTCTCAGTTCTTTTTCTATATTTAGCTGAGATCTATATTTTGTCTTCAAAGAAGCCACCGCAGAAAATCCAGTTTCACAAAGGTAAGATGTTGAAAATGGTAGTAGAATGCGAAATGCCCTAGTTTTTAGTGCAGAAAACTCATCATCCACTCCTGCCCAAAATTCAAAGAGTGATTGATTACTCAATTGTCTTTTGGTTTCGCCGCTTGCCGTGAAGTCTATGAAGGTTTCTTCCTCTTCAATTGAGAGTCCTTCGTGAGTATTTTGAAATGAATCCCTCACCCACTTGTAACTTGATATCAGTTTGTCGTCAGGAAGAAAGTTCTTTTTAAAATTCTTTGCTAGCATTGCTAAATGATTTTCAATGGTTACAAAAACTTTTACGTGTTGTTCTTCAGCCTTCTAAGTTTAAATACAACCATTCAAATTTGCAAACATTGTTAAGTTTTCTTGCTTTAAATTTCTGTTCCACAATTCCAATTTCCTACAAAAAGCATTAACTTTATCACTCGTATCCAATATATGTGTATTTGCTCCTTGCACTTGAAGATTCAAGTTATTTAATTTCTTGAATATGTCGACCACACATATAGCTCAGTTTCATCACAAATAAACTATCGCAAAAATTCTCAGCTTCCGGTCTGTTTTCCTCTTCTAGGAAATCGGCGATTTCTTCTCTTAATTCATAAACACGTTGCAAAAATTTCCCTCGTGATAACCAGGGAAATTTTTGCCCTGGTCGCAATAAAATAGTAACGCTGAATGTACTGCACCCATGCCTTTACAAAGTGCGGAAAAGATTCTTGATTTCAGGGGTCTCACTTATATATAATTTACTACGGTTACAACCATAGTTAACACAATATTCAAACCAGGACTCATTTCTTTGGAAGCCAAAGCTTCTCTGTGGATCATGCAATGTGTCCAGACGCACTGTGGCGATTTTTGTTTCACAAGTGCTTGAATACTTTGGAATCTTCCGGACATAGAACGAGCACCATCGGTGCATATTCCGACGCAATTTTTTCATTCCATTCTATGTTTGCCTCGTTCATAAAATCATTTAAAATAGCAAATAATGCGAGTGCTGTTGCTTTGAGTTCTATTGGTTTGCAGAAAAGTGATTCTTCTACTACTGACAAATCATAAAATCTGACGCAACTTCGACAAAAGCTGACACTCTACATATTCAGCTATATCAGCAATTCAACGGGCAACAGTATAAAAAGACGAGACAAAATCATCCACTATATGGTTAGTTTAAATTGGCAAAGAAAATTGAAATTTTTAAACTTTCATAAATGAATAGAATTCTCAATTAATAATTGCAATATTTTTAAGCAATCTCTTAAATTTTAAGACTAATGTCTTACAATTTAGTGTTGCTTACGGCAACACTAAAATTATTCTGTAATTATTTTTCTTTTTTTTAATATTTATATTATGGAATACGCTAAGAAAATAAGAAAAAAACCACAAATATTTTTTACGAATATAATTTTCCTACCAATTAACTTTTTTGTGTTTGTCTTTTCTTTCTTATATTTTTATTTAGTTTTTATGAAATTTCAAAAATATTATATTGGGTTTCCCTTAAAAGTCATTTCTTTTTTGCAATATACTGTCTTAGAAACTACAAACTTTTTCGGTCTAAATTACTTAATTATGAATTAAGTACTTAATTTGATGCAATTTCTATTTTTTAAGTTAAATAAATTAGAATATTCAAATTATGAATATTAAGAAAAAACATTACTTCAAACTCATGCACTAAATTTTAATTTCTTGCAAAAATATGGTATAAAGTAAATAAAAGAGTAATTGTACTTTAAAAGTAAATTGAGTAAGCGTGAGCAAATTATTTTTGTAAGATTCCAAGATTTGTATATGTATATATTACTTATGATACTTGGACAAGCCAAACTCGCTATACCGTTGGGCATGCGAATTTAAGTCATTCAGGTGCGTCTTTCATTTAACCGAGCACCACGAAGGTGAAAGTACGACTTTGCTTTAACCTCTTCAATAGATCACTCCCTCACCAGAAGATCCATTCTCTCAATTTTGACATTGATCTGAAGAGAAAAGAAATTTTCTCCAGACCATTACACCCATGGTAACTCATCAGCGACCGACAACAGCACTTTTGAATCCACAGCTTTAACGAGCACTTATATCGCATGTACTCTATGGGTCTTTGGCAGCATTGGTAATCGAACCCCGTCTTTCCGGACGAACTTTCGGCCTTAATCTCTAGACTATCACGGTTAGATAAGTATATAAAATCACACTTAAATGTATGCTATATAATAAACAAGCGTGACATTTAAAAAGAAATTTATTAACATTACTGCATTAGTAAAATATTTCAATTTTTAGAATATCATTAACCACTTATTCTAGTATCGATGAATGCTATTTAAAAAAATATTAGAAAAATAATTTTGAAACTAAAAATATTAAAATTTCCATACCAATAAAAAAGGGTAGTTGTATCCAGTCTGGGAATGAAATTGTTCCTATTACTAGGAGGTTTTGAGTTCTGATGCCAATTTAACTGAAGAACAGCCATATTCGCAAACGAGACAATAAAATTGTTTGGGGATGCAACGCCTTCCATGTTTAAAAAATCCTTTCTAGCGATTGCAGACGATGTCTTAGGGGTTTTCTGCTTGCTTCTTGTTTCTAAGTTGCTAAGACAAACTACTTCAGAGCAATATTTTTTAACGGTGGGAATTGTCGGATTAGCCCTTCGCCACAACATGGCTTGGAAACTGCAACTCATTTATCGTTAGCCAATGGACACATGTGAAACAAGACACAGAAGGGAGTAACATTGCCCACGTCTTCCATCACAAACTCATTTATAGTGGGGGCCACATTTATTAATCATTGCAGCAGCAGGGACAAGGAAGCACACACTTACAGAAAGGAACACCCGTGACCAAACCAGGATTCAAATCGGGGACCAACTGTTTAGGAGTCAGGAACGCCAACTACTCAGCCTACGGCCGACTACTTCAGAACAATAATGGCACACCCCCTAGGCAGCCCATTGCATACGTTTCCATGGATTCTGGTCATCGTTTTGCTGAAGATCCTGAAATAGCGAGTTTTAGAAAATTCCCTAAGTGGCCAATATTGAAAAGAAAAGAATCGAAGGAGTACGAAATAAAAATATTATATAATTGCTATTTGTAAATTTTACATCCGAATTAATAATTTCAATAATCAATTTGAATATTTCATTTTTATTTTAATAGAATTTTAAATATCAAAAATATTATATTTTACTTTATTATTGCTTACGAAAATTGTATTTACTTACAGCAGATTCTTTTGAGCAAAAATATGCAATTTATGCACTCCCAATTTTGCACTGATATTTGTTCTTTCAGAAAATTTGAAATCATATATTGAATATATAGGTTTATAGTAAAATATATGTTGAAATTTTAATTTTCTGATAAATATTTAGATATGCACATAAAATTTCTTACACAATTTTTATTAACATTTTGAGTTTTCCAATAAAATGTTACTTTAAAAAATGTATGATAATAAAAAATATGAAAAATAATTTAGGAGTAAATTTGTGTATATTATTTATATACTTTCAAGGTGGAAAGCCCAGCACTAAATTCTGAATTTGATATTTTTTGTAAATTGTCTTTTAGGAGAACATTTTGATAAAGCTGTGAATATTTATCACATGTTGTTAAGGACAAACGCCAAGAAAGTTCCCCAGCACATATTTTTATGCAAATCATACATTCGTGGACTTGTTTGTTTTCCCGAGGTTATTAAATATTGCGTCTTTTTCTCAGAAATAAAGGGACGTTATTACTCGGTCACTGTAAGCTCCTAGTGAAGCTTTTCTTAGTCACCAAGGAAATTTGTATTTCAATGATTTATTATGTTCCTACAATCAGAGGTATGACAAGAAATTAAAAAAAATCATTTATCATATAAACTCTGCAAAAAGTTTTGTTTTTTAAAACGCCCGGCTGTTTGGTTATTTCATCTTTTCAGCGCAACAATGGGTGGAAGTCATGGAAACTTATACAGTGGGACACCCAATAGGTGTGCCATCGCAGCCGTGAAAGTGGGTGGGTCTTCGTAATTTAGAAGCAGGGACAAAACAAAAGACCCCCAGAGGTATCATTTCACATGGAAGACATTGTGACCCCAATGTATTTAACGTGAACCATGTGCCATTAACGAACACTACGGATCTTCGATTGGATCGGGATTCAAAACCACTTCCTTCCGGCATTGAAAACAAATGCCCTAACCAACTAAGCCACAGCGGAAACACTCTTAGGGAAATAGCAATATAAATAAGGAAAACTTCTTCTCTGAATCCTAAAAGATCTCAAACGTAATGAAACTTGGCAATTATTTGACACAGTAATTTGACAACTTTTATGGTTTTTACTTTATTTTTTATTGTCAAAATTCATAACTATATATAAAATTTTGAAGATTCATTTTTTAGTGATTTGTTTTATTTGTTTCAGCGAATATAAACAATATTGAAAAATTACAAATTTAAGCCATTTTAAAAATATATACCTGATTTTGTACTTAACTATCATTTTGGAAGCAAATTAAAATTTTTTTAACAATTGTAGTCTATTTGAAAACATTGTATTGCGTAAATGTTGCTTTTTAAGTTGTTTAGTTAATTTCGTTCAATATGAAAAACATTGTCTTATGGTTTGAAATGTTCTAATGCAACACACGAAATTGCTTATGCATATAGATTATTTTATATAGCATTAAATATTTTTAAAAAATAAAAATAAATAATAAAAAAGTTTATTTATCACCATAATTTAAGAATTGACTCTACTCATTGTAATTTGATATATTAGATGCATGAGGAAACACTTTAGAGGTTCTACATTGAATACCATTTGTACTATCTGAATATTTGTTGTGTACTTGTCAGAAGCAGACACTATCCATTTGAATCACTCTTTATCATTTCTCCCTAGCAGCATATTACCGTGAACAGAGAGATGGTGCGGACCGCTCTACTGCATCGAGTTCTACTTATGCGGCATTAAAGCAATTGATTTCCCTGAGATATACTTAAATGCACAAGAGCCACGTGGTACACTCACATCAGAGCACAGATGCGGTGTTCACGACAAAATTCATTTCTTTACTCCCTAGTCTACTAATTTATTTATAATAGTTTATACTGACGCTCAAACTATTTGATTCTTCTGTTCCTCCGTTATATCTAACTATTGACTGAATCTCATTTAAGCCTTCAATTAGATTTAGATTTTAGTTTCTATTCGTTTTTATATAAATTGAAGATTTATTTATCATATGCTGGTAATATAAAATCATTAAATTTTGTAGTTTGAATGCATTACTTCAGGTTAAATTCTCCCATACATAATATTCTGCTTTAATTTTTTTTTTTTTTTTTTTGGAATTCAACGATAAAATTTCTTTTGATGTCTTTCTTTTGTTGTCATGATATCTTGACCTGTTAATAAAGAAATGCAAGAGTTTACCTTTTTTTAAATGTTTGGATTATAAGGAAAATACGTATGTTAAATTTAAAATTCGAATTAATTGCTAATAAAAGTTTTGCGCAATTTCTTAAATGCTGCGAAATGTTATTAAACTTTTATCAAAAATTATAAAATTTCGCACATGAATTATGGGAATGTTTTGCTGATAATAATGATAATTCCAGAGTATTCAAAAGTTAACATTTACAGAAGCCAATTCTTTGTTTCAACCTCACAAAAAGAATGTTTTCTTTCTTTCATTTCCTTTTTAAGAAATCATTTTGATATATTCTTAATTGCTTTACTTATCTTTAATAAAATATTCCTGAAACGACCAAAAACCATTAAAATAAAGAAAGATAGAAACTAGAGCTCATTTCATTTCTTTTTCTCTTGGGTTTTGACTCGAATGATACCATTTATTTGATCATTTTTCAGCATTCATGGCGAAATCGATGTTTACCATGTAAGAGATTGGTTTGGACAAAAATATTCCAGTCATAAGGCTAATGCTGTTTTGGAAAGTATTTTGAACTGTTGAAAAAAGTATAGAACTGATTCCAGAGAATTTCATCACTTTGAAGGATAATTCATTGTGATATATCTTGACACAGCTTAGAAAACTGCTATTTTCAACGAATCTCATTTCAATTTTTTGAAAAAGTTTAAATTTTTGTGAATAATTTTTAGTTTTTTTTATAAAATATTTCATTTTCTGAGTTGTAATAAATTTAGAAGAAAGCAGATTTTAAGAATTTCAAGAAACCGAATATTATAATTCACGTTGTTAATATAGCCGATTTTGCCAATATTGTTGCAATACATTTGATACATCTGCTAATAATTATTTCAAAAATGTTTCAAGCATTTTTTTCTTTCTTTTGCCCTAGCATTTAAGGAATTTCCTTTGCTTGATATCTTCTTGAAAGACTGGAATTAAGGGAAAGTTATGCAGTGAATGAGACGTCATCGTTCCAAAGACTGGGCCTTCGTGATTCAGGAGCAGGCTGGGACCACGCAGAAGACTCCCAAGACTTCGCTTGGCACTCGCAGGGGTATCACTTCACTTGTTGGAATTCATAATCATGAAATATTTTACGTTCTAAAGCTGTGATTTGAGATAGATTTTGGACTGGGAATTACTTTAGAAATGAATACCTTATCCTGTAAGAATTCAGAATCATGTAACATCATTGCTACTCAGTGATATAAAAGAAAATTGTGTCTGAACAAGTAAAATTACTGACCTAGATATTCAGATATGGTATTTTTTATATACCAGGATCAGCATTTAACCCCAATGCGCATTTCTTCATCTCAAATGGTATGAAGAAGACTCAGTGGGAATGAATACATATTATTATAAAATAAAAAAATTATTAAAATTCGTATCAAAGGTAAAGTATAAATATCATTGGTAAATAATTCTTTTTAAATTTTGAGGAAGTTTTACTAATAAAAAACTGTAAACAAAGTATAAAAATAAAAAACTTGAAAGTAAATAACATGTTCAGTTATCTTTTTCACTATAATTAAACTTGATAAAAACAAACGAAAATTTAGGAAAAAATTAAAAAACTTAATTATCATTTAACTGCGTTAACAGTACGCTTAAAGATAAGCCTTTTGGTTGTATTAGTAGTTTTGAATGAAGTGAAATTAGTAATATTTACTGTAGAAAATTATACTAAAACAAAAGCAGAATTAAAAAACAACCATAAGCTCATACACTTAGTATGATATTAGATTAACAATAATTTTAATCATTTTCTTTCTTTGAAGTTTATCATGCACACTAGTCTTTTGCAAAGTTGAAAAATAGTAGTATTTTATTATTTTTATATCTTAAAGTAGGCATACTTTATATTTTTAACGGAAAATAAATATTTGTCATCATGAATATTCAGAGTATTATGATGCAGAATTTTCCTCTTACTGTGTATGTATTCTCTTGCAATTTGTAACGATGTGTGATATTGAAAATATTCTTATTTACAAGTGAGCAAAGTACCTATAGGCAAAAGAGCTTTTAAGTTTGAAGAAAACGCATTGCTTCTGTACATGCAATCGAACATACAAGAACATAAAACTTCGAAGGCAGTAGGTCCCGGATTCGAATCCTGGTTCGGGCATGAATGTTCCTCTCTCTCTCTCTTCCTGTGTGTGTGTGTTTTTATCCCTACGCACATATTCGGGGCGTAGATGGTGCTTGGGTCCATTGGATGGTCCATTGGGTGTCCCACTGTATGAGATGCCATCATATTCACCCCTTGTAGCAGTGAATAGATATATCCTAAGTGTATCGGACATTAGAAAAAAAAATTTAACAATATTAACATATTTGATAGTCTAATGACAAAAATAGTTTCTCAAAAACCAAATTTATTTTAAGATGAAATTGAAGCAAAAATTTCGGTGAATTGATTAGTCTTTAAAGTTTATGTATTCTTTAATTTTATGTAATATTTTACATCGGAAAACGTTTTACAAAAATGTAACAATTTTTGTTTCCATTTTTTTTTTGAAAATATAAATGACATATAAAAATGCCTTTACGCACTTTATTCTTTGATGTATGAATTTATTTTTAGCATTGCATAAATGAGACTGTTCCAAATAATAAACATTTGAAACAAGATATTCTTTTCAATTTTTAATCATAAAAACATAATCTTGTTACTTTTTAAGTATTTAATCCTTACGTACCGTTAAAAATAAATTTTAAAATGTATTTCCTGTTATTGTTAATAGAATGAAAAATTTTAATTAATAGATATAATTAATCATAATGAAGCTTGTATTTAACATATTATACATACATTTAAAAAAACTAAAGCACATTCATATTACTCTAACAAGTATACATTTTTTAAAGCACTCAAAAAGGAACTTTCAAATAATTATTTTCAACCAAACTGATACTGTTACAAATAGATAGTATCTGACGAGCCTGTATTTTCAGCACATATTTCAGACTTTTGTTAAGTATCAGCATTATTCTCCAGAAATTAAATCTCATAATATTAATTAAAATAACCAAAAATGTGTACACCAAAAGCGTAAATAAAAATATTGATCAAAATTAAAAAAAATATTGCAGTATCAATATTACTCTTCAGGTAATACCGAAAATATTCAGTAGAAATTATATATTCTTTCCTCAGCAATGATAAATTTTTCTTCAGAGTTTTCCCTAAGATTACAAATTACTGTTTCCTTTATTAAATAGTTTTGATATACAACTACTCCTTATTATTTTAATAAAGTTTAAATACCAATTTTAATAAATAATTAAGATTTAATTTTGTTGCAAGTTAATATTTCACTATTATGTGGAATCCTTTAAAAATTTAGTTGATGCTATAAGGATAACGTAATTCACTATGAATGTCCGTCAACTGAATTTCAGAAATATTTCTATTATATGTTTTCAATAAGGAACAAAACTCTAAACGAGATGTACTTAAATTAGTTGTTTCATTCTAAAATTTTAAAAAATAAACACACAATTTCAATAACCTCCTCAAAGATGGCCTTCTAGAGGATGCTACTTGCTGCAACAATTAGTGTTGGATTTAAGCATCTCTTAAACGATCTTTCTTGTGCATGACAATTTAAGAGACTAAAGAAGTTTTTGAACTAATTTAGTCTATCTTTGTAGATGACAAGAAATTTATTTGTTCCTGGTAAATTATTTTCAAAATTTTCTAAAGAAACAAAATTGAAAAGCAATTTTATTGAGCGAACCAATACAAAGAAACTCCATTTGTAATTTGAAAAAAAAGCAAATTTTTAGACTTGTTGAATCCTTTTTCTAATGCTTTAAACACAGGTAATTCTAAAAATTTAAAAATTAAAAATTTCAGTTTCGTCATTTTTGAAAAAGTGAATTATAATAAGAAAATGTATTTCATTCTGGGAAAATATTGTAGACAAATTATTTTTTTCGCAGTGTACTGCTCAGAAAACGAATTATAACGCTGATATTGATTTCATACTTGGACAAAAGACGTAAAGATTATCATATGGCTAATTTTCTGAATTCCCCAACTTCCTTGAAATCGTTCTGATTTATTTTGGTGGCGCTTACAACTTGTGCCCGTTTTACAGAAAAGAACAGATATCTTGATAAACAAAAAAAATGTCATGAAACGAGTTTGCATCTTTCAAGTATATTAGTATCTGTTCTTTAAATCACAATATTTGTTTCGCCTATTCTCTTTCTTCAGATAAAGGCGGATTTTTGGCGTTTTGGGGAGATTGAGTAAATTAGCATGGTATAAAGTTGAAGCATTATAATTATTGTATTTTTTCTGTAGTTTGCATGTTAAATGGAAAAATAATTACTTCTTTAGATAAATAATAGTTCAAGCTGTTGATATTAATGAAAGAAAGCTAGAGAATGAAACTTATTTTAGAATTTTAACAATTCTCTTAATATTTTGTGTGAATAATTATATAAGAAAATTATACAACACAGAAAATTGTTTCTTTATATCATGTTATGTAGATTTTCTTAAAAATATACCAATGATTAAATCAATAATTCTTAAATAAAGGCTTATTAATTGACAGTTTTACCCAATTGCGATAATTGTACTATGTTATATAGAAATGGAAAATGAATATTAATTATTTTAGATATATTTATGATGAACTTTGTTGCTGGTGCAAGACATAAGACTATATTTTTTTCGCTCTAAATGGTGAGAAGTTTGATAAATATCGATCCCAAAAAGGAGATAAAATATCCTTTTGCTCAGTTCTCATATTGAACTGTTCGAACTATGTGTCAATTTTAATGAACATCACAAGTTCATTTAAATTCAGAAGATGTATTTTAAATTTCATTGAAAAACATTGAAATATACTAAGGTGTAAGAAGAGTATTATTATTTTTTCAATTAATAACTATGGATTTGGCATAGCAATTTATAAAAATTACAATTTATTGTCATTAGGGATTCAAGTGTCGTTACCAAATAATTGTTTGGTTTCAAACATTCTCTTTATAATCAAAATATTGTAAGGAAGACCATGTGATAAGAGTTTTTAAAATATTAAGTCTCATTTTAATTATATATACAGATGGGTCAAAATCTTTTTATAATTTCAGGTGAGTCAGATGGAGAGAAAAGCTTGAAAATTTCTCAACAATAAATTTGACAGGTGTTCACATATACGACACAGAAGTACAACAACTGTTTCCCAACTGTCTCAACCATAACACAAGGATAGATTTATTTTCAGTTCCAAGAACACATTATAAAGTATGAATTCATTCAAAAAGGCATCGTTTTAAGTGAATTCAAATCCATCCATCCATTCATCCGCGTCCATATATATATATATATATATATATATATATATATATATATATTTATATATATATATATATATATATATATATATATATATATATATATATATATATATATTTATATATATATATATATATATATATATATATATATATATATATTGCAATAAAATAACTGGTTATATATATAATTAGTTATTTTATTGCTCGGTTAAAGTGTATCAATCAAACTTCCAAATTGTACTCAATCATAAAAATTACTTCTTTAATTGCAGTAATAGTTCATAAATTATCCTTCACTACAATATTTTTCTAACGACAAAATTTCTCGGTTGTGTTTTAACTTTTAACGTAAAAATTATTGTCAGTATGTTAAGTATTCAAGTTTAATATCCGATTTAAATAATGGGTTGCAACATGTAATAAAAAATATTTCAGTGAGTATTTAAACAGGACAGAATAATAAATACTCACGACAAACTTACTCTTTGTATGGCTGCTAGGGCACAGATGCTATATAATCTAGGATGCCAATGCCAAATTCTGAACTTTTTTGGCGATGAAAAAATGTTGTCAAGAGGACATATTGTGACTTGCACGATGACGTAATTACTACGGTTGCCAAAATAGAATTTTCTGCATAATTCTTGTAGGTCTCCGTATCTATGACGTAATAAAAACCAGATTGCCAGATACATATGAAAATCCGCCAAAAAACTATAAGACTCAGAATTTGGCATCCTGGATTATGCGGCATCTGTGCCACTATTAGTAACAAGATTTCAAAATGGCTATTCATTGAAAATTCTTTGTAAAATTAATGTTTTGAGGTTTTGATAACTGTTTGAAATATTCTTAAATATTTTCTTGGATTTTTTTCACTATGTAATCTCTCATCTGCTTTTGAAATGGGAATCAATGAATTGCTGTCATTCAGCAATTTGAATTCTGCGAGAATAAATATTTAAGTTTTTTTTTTATTTTGTCCATTATTCTTAGGGAATGAAATCTGGAACTGAAATTTTGACATTAAAATTTCTGTAAATTTGTAAACTCCTAAAAAAGCTGCGAAATTCTTGATAAATTGCGATGAAAATAGGTTCAAGAACGTAATTTTATAAAGTAATTTTATCAATAAAGATTTACAGCTTTTTATGGATAAAAATTTGTGTGTTTAGTATCGATTAAGATGCTTGGAAGAAATTCTGATCTGTCTAACTTTTAATATATTAATTAAAATATGTAGATTTATGTAATTAGGGAATAGTATAATTTTCCTGAATTGTACATCATTTTAAAAAGTGTAATTAAAATGCTTGAAATTTTGCAAAATAGGGTAAATAAAATAGTTAGGAAACGGTATTTGAGACAGACACCAAAAGGGATGAAAATCACAACTTTATTTACAGTAATCAAGTAATAAGAGTATGTTCTTTGGAGTTGGAGGCTTAACGACCGTTTACGTTTTAAGACAAAACTTTGACAAACATTTATATAGCAATAATTTAAAGTCAGACTTTTAAGAGTGACAAATCATTCTCTGAGAAAATCATCAAATGAGACTTTACTTTTGAAAACGGTACGAAATCATTTGTGCAGCTTAGACAGTTAAATAAATCTTTTTCCAGCATATTCGAGCGTTTTACGCTACGTCAATTGGGAACAAAATCTTAATGACGACCGGTCTGCGTTCCGAGAAATACTAAATTGAAGCTCTTGCGACTCATTAAATGGTAATGGCGAGTCCATAAAGTGTGCATTTCTGAATCCTTCAAAAGTGCTATTTTTGGTAAACTTCAAAGGACTGCTTTGAAGATCAGTTTAAGTGATCTGGAATTCAGTCTATGTAAATCTCAGAATCTTAGAGATAGACTGATTTTTCAGTCTGTTGGCACTTAATGAAAAAAATATAATATATGGAAAATATATCATAAATATATATTTTGATAAACTGAATTTAAAATAAAATATATAATATCATGTGAGGAAAAATTCTTTGCTGTTTAATTAGCAGTGCTAATTAAAAATATTCTTATTGAATCTCGGACACAGAAAATTAAAAATTCACTTATATAGCAGTAGTTACAGTAGAGTGAGGTCTCATTAGTCAATAAACAAATTAACTTATTTTATGCGTACACACACATTATATATATATATATATATATATATATATATATATATATATATATATATATATATATATATGTGTGTGTGTGTGTGTGTGTGTGTGTGTGTGTGTGTGTTGTCATTTGGCAATGTGCCTTAGCCTGTTATTTTTATTAATGAAATTTATCTGATGATAAATTAAATAATTGGCTTACTTGACTCGTAAATAATGAAGACTTATACGGATCCGAAAAAAGAATCAAAAAGTAATTCCATTTGAAAATTGCGAATAAAAGAAATTGTGCAGTTCGTAGAGAACTTAATGGTCCCAAATCTTACCTCAAAGAAAACTTTGTGAATAACTTTTGAGTTATTCTCATCAATTACTGAACCCATAATAACTATAAACTACCTTATCTTGGCTCTTTTTTCAATTCCATCTTTTTCACGATATCTTGGAAATCTTAAGAAAACTATTTATCAAAATCTTGGATGGTGAATTTCCTTATTACGATTAAGTTTAAGAAAAGATATGAAAAAAAATTGTAACTGAAAGTAATAAATTTGATAAACGTTCAAATGATATGACCCACACGTCAAGAACAGATAATTCATGGGAAAAAGAGCCATTCAGCCTTTAAGAAAATTACCAATCAGATGGAAAATTCGAACATTAATCTCTTCATTTTAGATTTTGAATCCGAAATATTGCTCGCTTTCTTTTAATAACTTAATAGTTCTATAAAAAATTTTTAAGAGGCATATAAGTGAGTGAAAGAAAAAAAATGATTGATATCTTTTAATTAAATTGTACCAACCTGATATTTAAGTATAATGTTAGAGCGAAAAAATTGCAGTCATTTATGGTTGTTTTCTTACTTTAAAGAAAATAAAATCGATCTTATTTATTTCCTGTTGAAAAGTTTTAATGATAGGTTAATATTTTATGCTATAAAAATTTAAAGAAACGGAACAAACTTAATTATATGTTGTTAATTAAATAAAAACATAGATATGTGTGTGGAAAAAATTATCTGATATATTATATTAATAAATTATTTTGTACATGTGTGTGTAAAGAGACTATACATTTTAATTGGAAATTTTCCAGTAACCATCCTTAAAAACTAAGTGGTTTTTTTAAAACAAAAATATGAAAATTAATATTTTAAAATTTTTAAAGTAAGTAAATGACCATAAAAGGTTTCTGAAGTTTCTATGATAATTAATTCAGATCAAATAGATGAAAATTTATTAATTTACAAGTTAGGCATAGAACACAAAATATGATTATATATGTAATTTCCTTTGCAAGTTTACTAATACCGAAATTCCTAATAATGTATTACAAGTGATAATTTTTATGCCTATTTGGTAGGCATTTAATATTTTGTTTAGCTATTTTCATTTAAATCCACGATTATCTGAAATCCACTACTTTTTTCGCGCGTGGTAAAATTTTATAGTTATCAGATTTTACTTTTTTATTATTATAATGAGATTATTAGATGAAGAAATTAACAATTACAAAACTGCTTCATATTAAACAATGCAAATAAATATTTAAAATAATCCATCTAATTTTAACAATCATCAAATCTAGAATTTATTGAAAGGCGTACTTAAAAATATATTTTGTTTTTTTGTGTGAGATTATAGTTCACTAGTTTCATTAGTTAAATACAACAACTTGTATTGTTGAAGAAATTAAGTTATCTTAAATGAATGAGGGTAAGCATTTTTATTTTAGGTGAGCAGAAAAAACAAATGTGATTATGATATTTGGGAAAGATTAATCAAAATAATTTATTTTAATCTTACGTGGTTGATTAATTGACTCTCTATGATCTACATTTACATAGGAGAGATAGATGGACCGGACGAGCATTTTAAACTGGACTCAGAATCCCTACCTACAAACACCAACTCTCAAATTGAGAATTGAACCCACGAATTCTTGAATCCAATTTTAAAGGTAGCAACTCAGTAAATAACTCCCATTATAGACGTAACTTAGTTTTCCCTAGTTTATTTGATATTTTTTATTGTTGAAGTGAAATTTTTTTCCGTCTGAAAACAGACTCGAAATTTATGTGTGTCAAGCAAAATAAATAAATTGCTAAATATGCATTTAATAATCCTCCAAAATATCAACTAGAATGTATTCATAAATTAGATGATTTCTTTCTCATTAAATTTGAATGAATAAGATATAAATTGCATTCAAAATTCATGCATTTAAATTTACATTGGATATTCAAAGAATAACAAATATGGATGCTTAAATTATTTTTTAACTTTCCAAAAGCTTTATAGATAAAAATATTTTATTAAAATTTCT
Source organism: Latrodectus hesperus (assembly GCA_037975125.1). Classification (NCBI taxonomy): domain Eukaryota; kingdom Metazoa; phylum Arthropoda; class Arachnida; order Araneae; family Theridiidae; genus Latrodectus; species Latrodectus hesperus. The sequence continues at coordinate 16,042,196 of CM075855.1, forward strand.
TTTATAAATTTTTTAAATCAAATTGTATATTTTATCTGTAATAGAAAAAGCTAAATGTTTAAAACCCATGCAATGAGATTTGCAAATTATTCAAAAATTTCAAGATTCTGATACCTGTTTGGCACCATACGCTACTATAATCAGAACTCGGTGACACAGCAGCTTTTCCATCTATAAAGAACATGTATGATTATAAAAGTAGTAGTTGATTTGAATAGTTGGCTTGAAAAATTGTAGTTGATTTGAGTTAAAAAATAACAGAAGTATGGAGGCAAATAGAAAGACATATTCTTAACAATAGTGCAAATATTTATTGTATGTGTTAACTTTATAGTTGTCTATAATTACATCTTGACTAAGAAAATATCCTTATAAGATCAAAATAAAGAAATTATTAAAAACACTTAAAATGTTTGACGATAACATGTATAAAATTTTGTTTACTTTTAAAACTCATTTAAAATTATTGTTTATGATGCATTTTATAACAAAAATCACAATAAAAATATATAATGAAATATTTTATAATGTGTTCACTCATCTCTAATTTCATCTTTTTACTAACACTTATTTCTTTCTCTACTAAAATGATTTTGCCTATACTTAAATTCTTAAATTTACTGCCAGTATCTTAGCAAAATGCTTATAACATACGAATGCCAAAGTATTACTACATTTAGAAAATCATACTTTTTCACACTGTAGTGGGCAATCTAACGACCGATTTTATGAGACATTTTAATATACAAATGCATATTTGCCTCCCAAGAAATTTCTTAATAAATTATAGGCCATATTCTCGTGTTGCAAAGGAGGAAACCTGGAAAACTCTAAAGCACTCATATCAACACACGTGTAGATGGAAATTCAACATCCATTAATCGACAGTAGCAAAGATTCAATATGGTTACTATATTCCGAAGAGTGTTGTTCTACCACTAACAATATATGAAATTAAAAAAAAATGATTACTGTTATTCAAGTTCTAATGATCTCAAACACATTTATATTTTATTTTATTCCTATTTATTAAACTGAATGTTCTTATTTATGTGTGAAAGTTTACTTATAAGTGTAATTAGATTTGAAAATTCTTCGCCTTGGGGCAAATAAACTGCGATTGCAATTTACACCCAGCACATGCAGCGCATTTAAGCTCAGAAAAATCTAGTACCTATATCACCGTAAATTTGAAATTATTTGAAAGCCTATATTAGCAAATGAAGTGAAATCATGGTTAATGAGTACAAATAGCTTAAGGAATAAACGACGACGCACAACTAAGAAAAAATAGCTGCATTCTTAGGTGTTGCAACATTTGTCGTAAGTTAACAGAATAGGCAGTTTTGCATTAAATTAAGCAAGATTTTTCATTTAACTAAAAACTAAGACCAATTGATATCCTATTCGGAAATTTAAATAAATGTCGTTTGATAGTAGACTTTGAGAAAGAAACAATATTTATCAATATTTAAATAAAACACGTTGTGGTTTTGAAATGGTTTAATATACAATTATTCTTCTGTATTTTCCAAATTAATTGAAGTCAGAATGGCAGTGAATTTAAGAATATGCTTATAGTGAAATAAACAACAACAGATTTATTTACTATGAGTTATCTGTTTTGCAATCAAAGGAATCACATTAAATGCAATCAAATAAAAAAACTACATTGAATTTTCCAAAAGTATAGTGACCATTTGAATTATAAGCTACTTTAGTTGCCTCAAAAAATAAATGAAGAACTTACATAACAATATATTAGAGCTCTAGATTTCTAGAGAACACTAGAAATCTCGTAAAATGTAAATATTTGTAGAAATAAACTAGAGATTCTTTCCTGACTCACTTTCAAAAACATACTTAATTTTTTCCGCATGTTATTCTCCCCCAAAAATATGCAATAATCACGACATCCCTATTGCAATTTTATTATTTAATAAAAAAGGCCACAATTTTTTCTTTCAACATTTCGTTTTATTTTAAAATATAAAGACGTAAACTCACACTGAAAAAATCAGTATGCAGTAACCTGAATTTAACGCGTACCATTAAAAGTTTCATCCAAACATACATAAATATGAATGTACGCATATATCTATATATTTTCTATTTTGCATGGATGCATATTTTGATTATTCTTCGAAAATAACCATAACAATTTGGTCAACAGTTTAATAAATCTTACACTCATTACGTTGGCAGTTTTCATCACACACTTCATAACGTTGGAAGATTTACGACCAGAATAACCCATATCGGTCTATTAATTTCATTTTTACAATTTAAGCGCAATTGAGAAATGTGTCTTTAAAATAAGTATGTATGTACATATTAATAGTTTTTCTTTAACTTTGAGATTTACATTTAGTTTTTTAAACTGACAAAAAATTTAATTCTGTAATTACGTCTTCGTACAGTAAAAAAGAGATTTTAATTCTGAATATAATTTAAGGAAAAATGAATTCAATGGTCTAAAATGTATATTTCAAAAAAAAGAAAAAAAAATTCGGAAATCGTTTAAAAGTTTAATTTGTTTTTTTCCGACATCCAGTCAGAAACAAAATAAGATTTTCATTTGTTGAATTTACATTCATAATGAAATATTAAAGAAAATGTATTAAATTTATTCACCTTCATTGATTTCGAAAACAAATGTTTTCTGAATTTTGTTTTGAAATGTAAATTTATGGAAATTAAATCCAATTGAAACTGAACAATTATAATCACAAGATTTTACTGAGAATTTACTAAATGAATTAGTATAATTTATGTCATTTTTCTTATTTCATCTACTCAAATTTTAATAAATATTACTACAAAGATAATTTTAAAGATAAAAATAACCTTAGGCTTTAATTAAAATGTAATATTGTGAAAATGATAAGTAAAAAAGTTAACATTTCATTTTTATGAAAATTAAGCAAGTATAAAATTAGAAAGATAAAGATCTAAACATGTGCTTCTGATAATATCTTCTTTTTCCCCGTATAACTTTTATAAAACTTGTGAAACTTTATATTAGAAATCAAAAGCAATAAATTTTAGTATCTAACAATACTAAATGGTTTGGTTTGTTTGTCGCTCAACGGTCATTTTTTGCACACGAGGGCTAATTTGACCGAGAAATACGGCTTAAAGTGGATTCCGAAACACTAAAAACATCCATGCCCAAAGTGGGATTCGAACCCACGAACTGTTGAACCGAAGGCAAGAGCGCTAACCATTAGGCTGCCAGCTCAGTCTAACAATACTAAAATCTTCTTTTACAATCCTATGATGACGATATAATATTAATGTCTCCACGTAAACAAGTTAAAGAGGGAACTCAGACATGCCATTAAGCAACTTTGAAGATGTTTAAGCAGAAGTCATTACGGCTGTAATCCGAATGCAAACAGAGAAGAACCTCTCTTCCTGAGACCATCGAGGACGAGTGTCAATTAGGCGTCCCTCCCAGCCGAAGTAGGAGAGATGGGGGAGGGCGAAGAGAGAGATGCTGCTGTGAGAAGAACTGATTCTGATTCATCGAAATTGAACACTTTGTTTACATTACATGCCATTTCATAATGGATGGATAGATTTTCTCTGGGGTAATCTGCAGCTGGATTATTAATTAGGGAACGATAATGTTTGGTGATTTTACGCTTTCTATTCCAATGTTTATATATTTAATTGCAGCAATGTTTGATAATATATAAGACTTAAATATTATATAAAACTATAAATAACTGTATAAATTTCAAAAGTCTTTATAATCAATAAAAAATATGGCAGGTATTGAAATTCACACTTTTGTACAGTTTTGCACGTCTTCAGTAGCGATAAATATTTTCCCTTTCTTTACGTATCAATGACCCCGTTCCCTTTCATTCGGGTCACTTTTAAATGCTTAGATAATATTGAAAGTACATTTAAGAAATTTTAAATGCGTTTAAAATAGTCTCCTCCAGCATCAGTACACTTATGTAGAAAAAAGCTGCAAAGATTAAATTCTCAAATCTTTTATTATTTGAAATCCAAGAAAAAATCCACATCAGCATCACCAATAGCATGGAAAAAAAAAACACCTTGTAAATTCATTTTTAGATAAGAAAAAGAACTAGAACTGTTAAATAAGGAGAAAACGTTCCATTGCTATGGGTTTTTGTTTAAGGACCTCATAGCTGCTCATCCTGTTAAATGGACAATGCATTAATATAATAGAGAACATGATTCTTCTGATATTACTTTAGTCCTAACGTAGAGAATTTTTTAGGTGCGCGGAGTGCATCAGGAAAGACTGTACTCCATCATTCTCTACATAGCTTTGAACATTCCCACGTTTTGAAATCGAAAAGGCATACATTACGATTTTTATATCATAATTGTGATATATATATAAATTTGAATTTTTATTATATTTGCAATGAATGCAATAAAACACTCAATCTTTCATCAAAAATAACATAAAACTATCTGTTTTAAAATTTCAACTTGAAATTAATTATTCAAATAAATAAGAATTTAAAAATGTCAAAAATTGTTTAAATTCTTAATCCCAATCTCAATCTCAGTCCCAAAAAATATCTGACTATATTTTAAATTCAATTTAAATCATAATTAAAATTAAAGAGTTAAAATGTTTTCGTATTTCATTTTTAGTTAGTATTTTATTTTAAACTTACGGTGGTTATAAAAGTTAAGACAGACTTACAAGAGAAAATTTCTAACTGAACTTTCTAATCAAAATAATTAATCTACACAAATTTCAAAACTTCTTAAGCATTCGGCAAAGTATATATTATATATATTTCCTAATAATTTGAGAGATCTGAGAAAGACAGCTCTGAAGAAACATTTTTTTCGTAAAATAATTTGTTTTAAATTTAAATTATACTTACTTTAGCGGTTATTTTTCTAATATTCATTAAAACCATTTTTTTATATCTAGAAAAAATGATATGAATGAAGTATTAAATGAAAGCAAGATTAAAAGAATAGTTTAAAATTGCAATTCAAATACACATCTAGACATGATTAAAAGACACAAAATAATTCAGTGTAAATGTACAAGTACTGAAATTGCCTTTATTCTTAACATTTTCTTTCAGATAATAAACTTTTATATCGAGTGAATTTAAATTTTTCTGGAATCTAAAGTACACTGCATTTTATGAAATTCGAAAATTTCATCTTATTGCTTCTTTTTTTGTACTATAATTTCTGTGTTTATATAAATCTATTTGATTTTAAAGCATTTGGTTTTTTTTACTGAACAAAGTGTTTTTAACAAACGAAAAGCAAAAGGGAAGATTTTATAAATTAACAATTCGACAGAGAATTTCTCTTCGAAAGCTTCGTAAAATCCCGAAAGCTCACGAGGCGAATTGCTTAGTGTGTGATCGACAAGTTAAATAAAAACTCGCCAAAGAGTTAAAGGGAAAGTGCTGATTCCTGGGAATACAAGGGGAGTGAAATCGGAATGAGATAATTTTTTAGGAAAAATGAAAGTCTCTCTGAAGCTATCAATGTAGTGTATCGCCGTGGAACAAAGATTGCGTTAACAAAGGAAATTAAATAATTCAAAAGACAATTCATTTGTTCGCTCTCTGTTGTTTCTCCGTTCTCAAACGATACAAAAGAGGAAATTAAACAGAAGAGTAATTCGGTAAGAAATGGAAAGATAAAGATTTTATTTTTTTATCATTTCATGATTCCTTTGCTTCTTATTTCATTTATCAATAAAATAAGCAAATGAATCTGTGTATAATCATACTGTGAAATACTGTGTATACTCATTAATATATTACATAGTATTTATTGCGAAAAAGTACTAAAACGAAGTTGATGTATATTAAGTTTTAACGTTAATTGTTAGATTGGAAGAAAGGTTTCATTGTTAAGTTAAATATTTTTATAAGAAATGATATCAAGCGATTGAGGTTTCTGAAGATGTTAGTCTCAGGAAGAGTTTTAGAAATAAAAGGATTATTTTCATGAAGTATTCATAAGCACAAATAAAAAAATTCTCTCGTTAAATTAGTGTTGCCTATTAAATCTATAAGCTGTGTTTCTCATGTCATCATGTATCTCCGAAGGAAAATACGTTTTTTCATCCTTTCATGATATTCTATTTGCTTATCACCAGAAGATTAAAAGCGCTATAATTATATTTTTTCAACTACTTGAATCAAATTTGAATTTATATCACTTAAGTTAATATTTTTGAGTTCACCGTTCAAATGATGTTGTTCAAATAAACAAAATAACTGACTGTGTTTAGTGGCCTTGAATATTCGAAAAATAATGCCATATGACATTCAAAATTGCATTACGCTTTGCTTCCCGGAAAACATTTTGTACAATTGTGTCATATTCATGTCACACAAGAGAGGAAATTCGGAAAATTTCAGGCCTCCATTTTGAAAGGTGTACACGTAAGTTGCAGACCATTATACAAAAATCACTGGAACTTGCTTTTCATTCCAAAGAGCATAATCATATTTTAGGACCATAAAGACCCTCAACATATTGTTGCTCAATATTTTCTTATTTTTCTTACTTTAGGTAAACCAATCTTTGAAGAAGCTGCCAAAGATAAACCCGTTGTTCATTAGAAACTAAGCTCTTTATGAGAGAGATTAAACGTAGTATTTTAAATGGCTCTTCTTTCATCAACTAATATCTCTTATAAACTAAATTCCATGGCACGACAGCCCATGTGGGCCAAGTCCTACAGTGCCCATAACTGTTTTCATGAGCGAGGGCCCTGGAGTGCGAAGTATATGTCCTAGTTAGATGGTCAGCCTAACGTAAAACCCACAATGTTTAGTTCCCAAGCATGCTTGGTACTCAGTTAATTAACCCACTGAAGGGATGAAAGGCTGAGTGAACCTTGCCCAGCCCGAGGATCGAACCTCGGATCTGTGTCATGGGAGCGTGAAACGCAATATCTCTTATACTGAACTGAATACGAGTCACTTAGAAAACGGATATCATCAACTGCGTTCTACGTCCTGTATCGAGCATTACATCATGCAAGGTGTTGCGGCGTAGTATCCCTGTGGGGAAATTTCATAGAAGAGCAACGTGTTAAATATCTAAGTCAATCAGAACTGAAAAGGATTCATGTTAAAAGCCTTGTAGTATGTAGTAGTTTTATATTTTGTAAATCTTAAAAAATCGCAAAAGGTTGCTTCCTCCTCAGATTTTTAAAGAGGAAAAAATTATAGAAGTCCAACTATAACAAAAGTGACCAACTTGAGACATTTCCAGATGTATGATGTCAAAAGTCATAACAATATTCAGAAAGCGCAAAGAGAAACTCGGAAAAACAAAATAATAGACGGAAGGAGAAACTCTGTGAAAGAGACTGACAGGTATTTGAAGTGGATTGACATGCCTAAAAAGTGAACAACTTGAACAAAAATAACTGAAAAGCTCAATCAGCATTTGTATTCTCCAGTGTCAATATTTACAGTTAGAAGTCACTCACATACATAGAGCTTTTATGGCGGAGCAGAAATAACCAAACCATTTGTCACAGATTTTAGTGCCAACTATTGTCTATAGTAGTGTCACACTCGCAAAACCTGGTTGATTGGTAAGTGGAATAAAGAAATATAGTCTGACGAATAGTCTTTCATGCTTTTCCCTAAAAGAGGACGCGTGAACCTTTGAAAGATATCTGCATAATCATTTGATCATGATAGTCTACTTCCAACTGTAAAGCATAGAGGAGCACCGGTCTTGATATGGGTAGCCGTGTCTCAGAGTTTTCCGCAGAACCAACAATAATCCGAAAAGGAAAGATAATTGGGGAAAAGTATAGAAAAATGTTCCCTAATCAAGTCCACACGATAGTGCAATCTTTGTTTCCTACAGAAAATTGAATTTTCTAGGATGATAATGAAACAATCCTTGAAGCCGGAAAGGTCCAATCATGGATTTAAGAACACAAGAATGAAGCCAAATACGTACCTTGGCCTCCACTACACCAAACTTAAAAATAACTGAACCTGTATGGTCTGTTTTACGCAGTTCATTATGGAATCTCTATCCGCCGTGTGTGGTCTTCAATTTCAGAACTTTCTCAATATCTTCATGAAGAATTATGCGTTACTCCTCTCAATACTATTCAGCACCTATATAAATCGATTCCTAAGTTAATAAAGGCAGTATTACATGACAAGATGACCCTATTCCATAATAAAGAGCTCTAAGTTATTTTAATACTTATGATAACCAACTATATTTGAATCAAAACATGTGTTTATTTACATATGATATATTTCATTTCCGTACATGTTAAAGAAATATATTTTCACTTTAGAAAACTTTATTAATTATTTTAATGAAAAAGCATTTTATATTTACAAAAAAAATGTATGTTAACTTTTGAGTATGTCGAAATATTTAAATCGTTTACCGATTAATTATGTAGTGTATGTTACATCTTATATCATATATTTATATTTTTTTCAAACGAGCTTCAAATTTTGGATAGTTTTAGATTTCACTTCGAAGGTATACTAATTTGTATTTGGAAGATCTTTATGCATGTGTATGTTTGGATTTCCATATTTATATTCTATTTTAAATTTAGAATTGCTTTTTGAATTATATTCATATTGAGGCTTCATGTTTCGGCTGTGATGCTTCTGGGTTATGATTGTCTAATTTCAGAAAAATTTGTGATAAAATTTTAAATAAGTTGCAGTCCCTGAAGAAAATACAGTGTAAGATTTTATTTCATTTCTTTTTACTTTAAGTTTGGATTGTTTGCTGTTTTCGGAATATTTTGTAATCTAACTATACACGCGGAGGCAATTTTTCTTATAAGTTTGATTATTTGATTTTAATATATTTTTCAGGTTTTCTAAAAGTGATTTTACTATTTCTTTCAAATGCTATATATTTTCAAAATATATATTTACTCTTTATTTTAAAATGATTAATTAAATTACCATCAATAAATAACAATAAAAATAATTAAATTAATTTTTATTTTTAACAAAAACATAGAATGTTTAAGGTTCCCTTAAAACACTAATTGATATTTGATAAGTTTACTTGCTTTTTCAAAATCAAAATTATAAAAAAATGATGCATAAGAATTTATGTAATTAAAACGATTTTATTTGTGATTGAAGATAATAATAATAATAACATTATAACCATAAAATTGGCTCACATTGATATGCATTTACAATTTAAAGTATTTAGATATTATCATTATTCGTATGAAAAATTATCGCAATTACAAATTATAAATTTATAGTGATTAAGATTTTCCTTAAATTTGAAATATTCTGGAGAATCTATTTGATTTCTGTTCCGTCACAAAATTAAGAGAACGTGAAATAAATGTTTATTGTTTTTCATTTACAGTACATTGGTTTAAGTAATTATTCACACGGCAATAAATCAAAAGTTTTCAGTATAGTATAATGAATCAATTAATTAGATGCAGCGTTCTTAAAGTCCAGAGAAGATTCCAAGTTATTGGGAAATACATCATGACGAATATATATATATATATATATATATATATATATATATATATATATATATATATATATATATATATATATATATATATATATATATATATATATATATATCGTTATTTTAATTGTTTTTTAAATCAAAAGTGTATAAAAAATCTTAGATATGCATCATTACAAACAAAATTATTGGTCTCGATAGCAAAAATACTGTTTCCTCTACATGCAACATAATTTCACTAATCAATTAAATACAAAAATAATCAGCAAAACTTTATTCAAAAAGTTATTTCTTATGAATTCATAAATTTTTAGTTAAATATATGGAGAATTATGTATTTAATAAATTATTATTTTGCGAATAGTGTACTCTAAATCAGAAAAAAGAAAAAAATGCAAATTCAGGGTTTATCTGATTAGAATGAAAAGTTTTATTATGAAGCATTTTTACCAAACTTGCAAATATATAGATGTTAATAAACAATAAAATAGTTGCATTAGACAGAAATCTTATGCGATAGTAATGTAAATCAATATCAACAGCTTTTATTTGTTAATTTATTCTAAATTAAGAACTCCAAAACCCACATTTTTTTCATAAATGTGCTGTCCTTAAAATATAGTTTAATAAAATATCAATAAACTTCTTGAACAAAATCATGAATGAAATTTTTTGCATTGAACAAAATTTATAAACTTTATAAAATCTCACTTATAATTTCACACAATAGTAATTTTCGTAAAATTATCTTAAAGAAAATAAATAGTATTAAAGTGTGTATTTATGTTGTAAAGATTAGTAAATTTTTGATTAGAAGAAATTAATCATTATTAGGGAAAAAACCAATCCATTGGAATTTATTACTTATATTGGTAAAATATATTTCTTTATTAACACTGTAATTCTGTTACAATTGGAAATGTCGGTTATGGAAATTATTGTTTTGTCATGAGAAAAAAAAAAGATGTGGTTAAATTACCATTCTTTATAATATATAATCTTCACATATTAAATAAAAGTTTCATGAAATTTTATTCATAATTTTTTTAATGTCACTTGTATTTTTAAAATTTAAATAAGAAAATTGTAATTCAGTCAATTAAAGTAAATGTAACGTGACTCAGTATTTTACACTCCTTAGAGGATAACCTAAGAGTCGAATATCATCTTAAGCCTTTTATTCACAACGTACTTTCAATAGATTGTGGACTGTATCCTCATGCCACAAGAAAAAAGTCCATGAAATGACTGAGCATGCAGTCAGATATGTGCGATGCATGTAGAAGGCAGAATCACGGTTGCTGCGTTATGATTTCGGCTGTATGCAAAAGTTTGTATCGCATACAATTATATGAAATTGAACTGAAGTCTAAATGTTTTTATGTGTTAAAACATTGATTTTTTATTTTTATTATTTTATTTTATCGCCTTTATACACAAATATTGATATTAAAAAAATCAAGAAAATCACATAATGACCAAAGATTAAAAACTCCCATCTCATTCATCATCTCTCTATTTAATTATATTTCTTATATATAATGTACAATCAACTTTACAGGACCGAGTTTAATTTTTGCGTACGATAACTAAGAAATTCTGTATTCTAAATAATTTTTACTGTCTTAACTATGTATCTACTTAGAAAACTAGTTATTTTACAGTTATTTCCTTGATATAAACATTATATTTTCGCCAATTAAATTTTTTTATTAAGATTGTATGTTTTATTTACTAATTGTCAAGCTAGATATAAATTATATAGCAAAAAATTTTCCATTATTTATTTAAGATTTCAAAGAAATGATCATATCAAGTATTTTTGTAATTTGAAATAATTCTATACATGATATTTTGCCTTATTTTTGTTATTAACATTAGTTGTTGTTATTATTACCCCCTAGTATAGGCTTTTCTACACTAGGTCCAAAAGGTCCCGATGCACAAGTTCCGCTTACATTTTATCCTGCTCAACCCACAGAAGTAAGAAGGTGAATAGGACTGAAGGAAGAGAAACAAGGAGAAAAAATCTTGATCCCATTAAGGAGGAACCTTAAGCTTTTTAAAGCCACTTCTAAATCTCGCCAAGGCCGATTGAAGGGGTCGGAGGCCACCACAGGATAGCGACATACCAGTGATGCACCGGGGGGAAGACACCACGCAGTGAGCAGTTTCTGTTTATTGAAGGAGTGAATTTCCGAGGGAGTCTGCTCATTGACTCAGTGGGTGGAAGATGACAACCATATTTGGCAAGTTTATCTGCCGTTTCATTTCCATTCACCCCAAAATGCTATGGAATCCACTGCAGCCATATCGATTTTTACCTACCAATCTCACATAGAAGTCTTTAAAATAACTTGTGGTCAACATGCGACTGATCAGTTTGCTGCTTACTTTTGGAGAAGAACCACAAGGGTAGAAGAACTTGTAACCACTGGCTGAGCAAAAACGAACGGCCGTACCACCTTGGGTGACATCCTATTTTGCCCCTTCCATCCAAGTACACCGTCTCAACAACCGGAGGCTGGCATCAAGACTTGAAGGGGATTATTAAATATTAGTGACAGGGTGTAATACAAACACTGTTCCTATGAGACATCTATAAATTGAACTGTACTATAAAGCTGTACTATAAATTGAATGATTTTTGCAACAATACATTTAAATTTTTATACAAGGCATTGTCTCCAAGATTTTGATATTACAACATTTATTGATTAGAATCCATCCTTTTCCTATAAATATTACATAATTAATACAAATATTTCACTTCAACTGATCAGAACCCGTTAGATAATTCATTAAAATAAGAAAAGAATTAATTATTTTTACATAATAAAGTAAAGGAAAAAATAAGTAAGGAATTAATTATTTTGAATTTAATTTTAATTAAGATTTTAAAAGTTAACTTTATTTATTATTAAATCAATTTTTTCTTGCGTTAATTATTTAACTGAGAAATATTTATTCCACCGGAAACAAAGGGAAAAGCAGAACATGGATGGATTACAAACAAATAAATAAGAAAATAAATTCAAAAAATATAAGCTCTTTTTCGTTATAATATAAAATATTATTTTGTGGCCTATATATATAGCTTACACGCTTGATACATTTATTGAACAGTTTTTAAAATCAAATTATTTTATCCGTGCTTGCTTCTCAGTGAAGCATCGTGACTTAGTGGTAGAGTTTCTTGTTCCCAATGCACCAATCCAAGGTTTGATCTTATGGTTGGATGAGGCCGATTCAAATGATCCCATCAGTGAAATGATAAACCGAGTACCAAGCATACTTGGGAACTGGAAGCACTGCGGATTAGCCTGGTAACCTAACTAGGACTTATGATTCGCACTACATGGCCCTCGGTTAAGAAAACAGGTATAGGAACTATAGGCCTTGTTCTATGTATATAGGGTAACGTGTCATAGATTTGACTTTTCTTTACTTACGCTTCCATAGGATGGAATCAACTCAACAGTTTTTAATTTTTATACACTTTTAAAGATAACCATTAAACAATATTAAAGCATTAAAAATAAAATTATATCACATAAAATAAATACATTTTACAATGTTTGAAAAAAATTAATCTCATAAAAATATAATTTGGTTATTTTTAAAGTTAAGGAAATTTAACATACAGATAAATATAGTTCAAACATTAAAACATATTCATTATTATGAGCATTAAGAAAAATAAAATTATTACATACAAAGAGAAAATTTTTTAAGGATTCTTAATATGTAACTTATAAGCCTTATATTGAGTTTTTCAAATATATTAATAAATATTTTTAAGCTTTTGAAATTGTGAAAATCGCACACTTGACAGACGATGGCTTTCTGTTTCGTTGTGTACGGATGTGGGAGACGCAGGAGGCGGAGTAGGAGTGTGTTGGAGAAAAAGGAACGTTGTTCTTGAAAACACGACGAGGGGTAGCGGAGGTGCCGTTTCCAGGCAGGGGAAAGTGCTTGTATTTCAAATGATGTAAAAAGGAACCATTTAAAATTATGTTTGTGTCTGTAGTTAATGTTATGTGTTTTTTTTGTGTAAAATAAATGTGTAGTAAAAACCCAAGATCTTTCGTATTACTGAACGATCCTGGAACGACAGGTTCGTGGAAACAATCACATTGGCGCAGTCGACAGGATGTGTTCCGGATTAATACGAAATGATGGGATGCTAATGATGGAAAAGTATCTACAAAGTCGTGAGTCTGTATATTTTGATTGCTTCTCATTCCATTAAGAGCCAATTTTTGTTTTAATTATGTATGGTTTAAGGGAACTTTTGTTTTCGAATTTTCTTCGGTCGCAAGGTAGAGGATGGGACAAACAGCTGCCTTTTCTCTTATGGGCATATCGTGAAGTGCCAAACGCTACTACTCACCATATCTACTAGTTCATGGACGCCCCCCAGTTGGACCTTTAGCAATTTTAAAATCTACATGGGAAGATGAAGTTGTTTTACCTCAAAGTATTGGTGAATCAATCACTGATTATCTTCAGAAGGTTCGAAGTAGGTTGCAGGAAGCTGTGGAATACGCTGATGAGCATACTAAAAATCAACAGGAGAAATATGTACATTATCATAATTTGAGATCCAAATCAAAAGAATTATCTATTGGAGATGAAGTTATTGTGTTAATTCCAGACTCTACAAACAAACTTTGTTCTAGGTGGAAAGGTCCAGGAGAAATTGTAGAACAAAAATCACCACATTCTTATGCAGTTAAGCTACCGGATGGAAGCATCCGTCATCTGCATCAGAATAAGCTAAGGAAATATATCCAACCGATGAACACGGTGGGTATAATATATGAAGCTGATGAAGATTTTGGGGAAGTTCAACCTGTACCTCTAGGAGGCCTTGGAGAAATAAAGGACTGTTGGAAAAAGCTAGAAGAAAAGACAGAATTGTCAAATCTATCTCCGAAGCAAAAGACTCAGCTTTTAACAATTCTCAAAGATTACAGAGATGGTCACTGGCTCTTTCTCGCTATCAGGTCACAATAGCTCATAAGCCCGGTAATAATAATGTTATCGCAGATGCCTTATCAAGGGTTTATGAGGATGATTAATTTTTTTATTTCTTTTATTATAAATCTAGCATAAGAAAAAGTAAAATATTTCTGACATATTATAATATTCATATTTAACTTTATATAAGATATTGTAGTTATTTCGATTTGTTTTGGTTGTTAATTTTCATAAGGTTGTGTGAAAACTATTTGCATAGTTATTTTTTTAATATTGATATATTAATGTTAATTTTAATGTTAATAATATTAATTGTTAATATTGATTCTTATTTTCTTACATTATAATATTGTGTTGTAATCAATATAATGGATATAGCAGTAGTATAGGCTATTTTCCTTTAAAGATAATATGAAAGAAATGTGTAAGCTGTAGCATGTCAGCAAATAGATTAATCGTTAAGTTACATTTAGAATTTTGGTATTGTTTGGCTCTTGATGGAATGGTGATGAAAGGTAAAAGAAACATTCTAGGATTCTTCGTAGTTTCCATTTGCGGGACAAGGTCCAGCAATGGAAACTGGAGGGAAGGTGTGAAAATCGCACACTTGACAGACGATGGCTTTCTGTTTCGTTGTGTACGGATGTGGGAGACGCAGGAGGCGGAGTAGGAGTGTGTTGGAGAAAAAGGAACGTTGTTCTTGAAAACACGACGAGGGGTAGCGGAGGTGCCGTTTCCAGGCAGGGGAAAGTGCTTGTATTTCAAATGATGTAAAAAGGAACCATTTAAAATTATGTTTGTGTCTGTAGTTAATGTTATGTGTTTTTTTTGTGTAAAATAAATGTGTAGTAAAAACCCAAGATCTTTCGTATTACTGAACGATCCTGGAAACGACAGGTTCGTGGAAACAATCACAGAAATCTAGTTGTGAATGTAGAAACTACCAGACTTGGATTTAAAACAGTTACTTTGTGTGATGCAAAAATAAACATTTAATAAACTTGTATAGTTAAAGTTAATTAAAATGCGTTTGGTATGAAAGTAATGATAATCCACACGGCCTCTTTTGAAATATTTCAAATCAGGATTACATAAAGCTTGATTTCTTGGTACTGCCTGTTAATCCCAACAGAAAATTATGTTTGGAAAAATCATTTAACTAAGAGATGAAAGCGATTAAATAAAAATACATGTTCTACTGCTATATAAGAAATATAACAAATGATTGTAATAACCAAGAAGCGATGACTCAGGCATTGGTTCGAATCTCATCTCGGACGGGGATTTTTTGACACGCGCTGCGCTTTACTTTGACATCCACAGAGAAAATGCCTCACAGGAGGATTCTTCGTGAAGTGTCACTAGCATTAGTTTCATTGATAGGGAAGTCAGTTTCACAAGAGGAGACATCTGAAAAATACTCAAGCACACACTTCGATTGATACAAATGTAGAAATTCACATACATATCCCGTTGTTCAACAGTGGCAGGGATAGACTCTGGGACCTATGATGAGTAATATAATACGAATAGACCACGGTGTGCCCAGATGTGAAGGGTGGCAGTGTGATATGGAATTCTCTTCAAACCATAGGTTCCTAGCCAATAATCCAATGTGTACAAAGAATGACCATAGGGCCAAACAACACAAGTAAAAGAGCTCAAACTTAAGTGCATTTTTATTAAATATTTTTCTTTAATTTAAAAGAAAACCAATACAAATTACTTCTTGTATAACAAATTATTTCGAAAATATTACAATAACTGTAGGATTTTTTGATATGTTCCCTAAAATTAGAAGCAAAATGTAAAAAACTAGCACAAAAATTCCTTAAATAAGAACAATAAGAATATTTGTATTGCGAATGTAAATTAGTATGAAATAATGACATAAGTGATGCAAAAAAACTAAAAATAATATTTAAAAAAATATAATTCTTACTTATAATCAACTGGAAAAAAGAAAAAATGTTGTCATGATATAAACTGAAAAATGTCCCAATCATTTTTCATATATTGTATCTTCAAATGAAAAATCTAAACTAAAAAATTCCTGAGACATAAATCCCAACGTTTACCAGTCAAAAATCTAATTCTTAAAAAATAAAAAAAATTATGTGTTCAAAATCAGATTATTTTGATTCTAAAGACGTGATCATATGTGTACTTTTGTTATTATTTTTTTATTTTTCTATCTTTCTTAAATAATTTAAGAGGGGAATCTAATTGAAAGAGCATTTATTTGAAAATAAAGTACTTGCGCTATTTTTCAGGAGTTATTCTATAATGGTGAAAGAAATTTTTTTTCAATTAAATAAAAACTTTTATTAGAAGATTTGTGACAGATGATTGACTATGAAGCAGACCGCTCTCTGATGTCAAAAAAATCTTATATTTATGTCTATCGTATCGGGAAACTGCCTTTTTCTAAATATTTTTACTTTTTTCTAAATATTTACTTCTAAATATCTAAATATTTCTAAATATTTACTTTCATAACTACGTTAGAGTACTTTTATTGATTAGATTTTTGAAAGTATTGCTCATTATTTTACATAGCCTCTCATATAAAATGCTTAACAAGGAAGTAAAAAAGCTAACAAAATAGTATTTTAGATATTTTTATATAATGATAATATATTTTTCGTAATTAGCGTAAAAATAAAGATAGGTGTGTTGAGTTTATTCTGAATCAAAAACTTAATCTATTCCTTTAAACCTTGCAGCATGGTTTAAGGTAAAAATATTTTGAGTAACATATCATAATATATCTGATTTAATATAAAAAAGATTTTTAAAAAGTCTAGATCTTACCAACCTATAAAATTATATATAGTTTTGAAATACATATATAATAAGATATATGTAAATATTAAGAAAAAAATTATAATGTAAAACAAGCAAGTTATTCATATAAGTTTTTAGATTGCATTTTTTTACAAATAATTTTTACTCTAAAATATTATATAAAGGAAAATTTAATAAATAAAATCTTAAGGAGATCAAATGTAAAATTAACTGATTGCATTTAAAAACTACTAATAGCTGTGAAAAATTAATTTTCAAATTATATATGTTTTTTTAGATTTTATATAATTATAAATAATTATTTTTTACTTAACTTTTTAATGTGGATAATGCAATTAATTTTAATCCATAAAAATAATAATTTCTAAAGCAATTAAAATTTAATTGTATTTTACTCCAATTATCAAAGAAGTTTCGATATAAATAATAAATTTAATTTACTATGAATGCTTTTATGAATACACTTTTCATAATCAGAGATGCCAAGTTAAGCAACATTCGTAAAATATCCAAATCACCAGAAAAACTGGTGAAAATTTTCACCACCAGACGCCGTCTCGTAACTCTCTATTTTTGGTTACATTCGATGTAATTTATATAATTTTTAAAACTTCGCCAATGACTCGCCAACAAATCCATTTCGTCATAGCACTTTCTGTGTTATTTCATTCATCGTGGTGATATGAAGATTCCCAGGACTACCATACTTTTATATCAGAAATTTAGGTTGCCAAGTATCAAATGAGAATTTCAAATGCCTTGTTAGGAGATAAATCAATTGCTTCCTTTTTTAAAAGTAGCTGCATACTGTAATGCAACTCACGTTATAAACTTTCAGCAATATCAAGTTGCATTAAGAAAATGCATAACATTTCATTTTATATATCAACATTTATTCAAAACATGCCATTTTAAGTACTTTCTTTTACATATTTGTGAACCTAAATTTTTGTAATAATGTTAGATATGCAGAATAGGAAAACTTCTGAGTTTATTTTGATTGGATATATAATCCAAGTAGTCAACGATATTTTGTCAAATAAACATAATTCTCAACTTAAATAAGTATCACGCAATTTTCTTTGGTAATTGAAATTCCGCATAAATACCATTGTTTGCAAAACAACCTTTTCGGAAACCATCATAAGAATGTTGTTTCAGGACACAAATTTTTTTCTGAAATTACTGTGAATCTTAAATTTCGATCCGATCTTAAACTGGTATGCTGGTTATAAATGGGTTGTCTTAAAGAAATAATAGGCTCCAAAACAAGCACTTTAAAAGGCCCAATAGTGATGCATGGCAAAATAGCTGCACGTATTAATTTTTTTTAAAGATATTTTTCAACGACGATCTGCTTTCCAAAATCTTGTGGTTGTGAGACCTTTTCTTGCCATTAACCCACACATTTTCCCTAAGCAATTTAAATCCTTCCCAGAACCGAAATCATTTATTCTGGGGCTTAAAAGAGCGTTTAATAGCTTCCCAAGTGTAAATGAAGCGACTACTTGTGAAAAATTCCACCGGCAACAATAGCTTTTCGGAAAAGATAGGAGGATGTGCTGTTTATCAGCCGAGGTGAATTTTTCTTTCCATTTTCCTTCCTGCAAGTTTTAAATCACTCGCATTTTTGGCTTTTATTGAAGACTTTTCAATTGTATTTTATAGAAAACACGCATTTTCGCTTACAGATCGGCTTTCACTTAAGGAAAAAGGATTATAAAAGAAATTTTTTTGAGAAAACGCTATACTTTCTAACTTTATTTTCTTTCTGAGTACTTTTTAATAATGTTAATATCTAACCATAGAAATTTAATAAATGCTCTTAATAATTTTAACTCTTTAATTTAATTAACCATAAGACTACTTTTAAATCTACTGGAAATTTTTTTCGATGATGATGTGGTAAATATTGAATAAAATATCTTTATATTTAAAGCAGAGTTAAAATGTTAATAATAATTTCGAAAACAAAAAATCGAAAAATTGTATTTATTTCTTTTTTAAAGTCTATAATACTTAAGATGACAAACGCAAAGACAATGCGGGTCTAGTAAAACATTTCTTAAATAGTCAGTTATGATCAAAAAAGGAAACGACATTTAAGCACAAAGAAATGTTATTCTTGTTAATATTAAAAATGATTTCTTCCCATTATTCAGTATATATTGTAAAAATATAGAGAGCATAAAAGTTGAGCTAATAGTAAAAATTATTAGTAACGAATTCATTTCATTTAAAAATAATGATAAAGTTAATGGAAATATTTTTCATTTCACTTATCTATTCTTTGAAGCTGAATTCTAACGGAACATTAATTTGAAAGTGATAAGTTACACTTTCCTCCATTATAATATACCAGGTGTATGCATATCAAATGAGATGATTGCTAACAGATGTCGGCACGCATATATGCAAACATTATGATACCCTGACACGTGATTTTTTTATAGTTTGACCTTTGATACTGACGTCTAGTTTACGTTTGGACGAGTTTCAGAGTGCATTGTATTTTTTTATTGTGTTGAAAATGTCGAATTGTATGCCTTTCAAACACGATTTGCGAACAGCATTAATTTTTTGTTACCATCTGAAGACAAATGCTGCAGAATTGCATTAAATGCTTCTAGAAGCATACGGTGGCAATGCTCTTTGCAGTGCACAGTACTACAGGTGGTTTGAAAAGTTTCAAAATGGTGATTTCGATGTGAGAAACGAGGAGCGTAGCAAACCAGCGAAAAAATTTGAAGATGCTGAATTGCAAGCATTACTCGATGAAAATGATGGCCAAACGCAAGAACATCTTTCAGAACAATTGAATATTGACCACAGCACTGTTTTCCGTCGTCTCAAAGCAATGGGCAAAATAATAAATGTCGGTAGATTAGTACCACACGAGCTAACGGACCGTCAGCAGGAAAACCGAAAAATCGTGTACAAATGTTGCTTGCCCGTTGCAAACGCAAGTCGTATCTCCATCGTATTGTGACTGGCAATGAAAAATAGATTTGTTTTGAGAATCCCAAGCTTAATTGATCATATGTTGACCCCAGACAGCCTTCCAAATGGACCGCAAGGAAGAATCGGTTCGGCAGCAAAACAATGCTGTGTATTTTCTGGGATCAGGAGTGGCCAATCTATTATGAGCTTCTTAAACCCGGTGAAACTATTAATACTGATCACTACAAGCAACAATTACTTGTTATGAACGATGTTATACCCGAAAAACGTGAGCAGTACAAGAAACAGCAGCACAAAGTGATTTTCTTTGATGACAACGCTCTTACCCACCGTGCTAAACTGACCAAGGACATCGTTAAGGCGCTCGGCCCTTAGCGCATGCGGCTGTTTCTCCAGATTTCGGTCCTTTCGATTACTACCTATTTACGTCATAGGACATGCATCGGCTGACCAGCG
Source organism: Latrodectus hesperus (assembly GCA_037975125.1). Lineage (NCBI taxonomy): Eukaryota > Metazoa > Arthropoda > Arachnida > Araneae > Theridiidae > Latrodectus > Latrodectus hesperus. The sequence goes on from CM075855.1 coordinate 16,062,893, forward strand.
CTTCACTTCTTACGAAAACGTGAAATCTTGTCTTGATGACTGGCTAGCCTCTACTTTTTTTGGCGTGATATTCACAAATTGCCCAAAAGATGGGGAAAATGTAACTAGCGATGGATATTATTTCGAATAAAGAAATATAAACAGTTTTCGCAAATTTATTTTTTTTAAATCGTCTAATTTCATTTGCATACACCTGGTAAAGCCAATTTTTAATTGTAATGTGTATAAATGAATAAAAACAAGTTAATTACTTTGCATATAAAAAAAGATTTCAGAAAAGAATTTAATGTATTAATTTAGTTCACGTTAAACTAAATCTTCTGAACTGTTATTAAATTTCGTATAACTCAGCTTAATTTCGGTCAGCTCTTTATTGTTCTAAATATAATAAAAAACTCATAACTAAAATATTTTACATATGGAAAAATGCATGTTTTACATTTTTCCCGCAACTCAAAATAAAATAACAGAATAATTATAATATAAGAAGTTAATAAAGTAAATGAAGAGTAATAAAGTAAATAAAAAATACAAAATTAAAATGATAAAAAGAAAAATATTGGTATAAAATATCAAAAATATTTAGAAAAAAATTATTATTCCATATTTATTCGTTGCATTGAAATTTATTGGAAACCATTAAATTTTTTTCCAAGCTTTCGAGATTAATTTTAGGTATTTTTCACAATATTCCAAGTTAATTCTTTTTTTATAAATACCTGTAAATTTTCAATTTCTTTAATTATAAACATTCTCCTAATATTCACTTTTCAGCTTGTTAAAATTTAAGATTATCATTAACTTTATTCATTTAGGTAAAAATGAAATGCTTAAGATTTTTTTAAAAAGAGGTTTCCCCTTTTAAGAATAATTAAATTTTCCTTTGAAAACTAAAAATTATATGCATAAAATGATATTTCGTTATTTCATTCTTCCACTTAAATATATAATGTATTTATTTTAATTCATGAACTTTGTAACTGTATTTGATATTAATCCTCTTGTAATAATTTACATTTCATTTTGTTTTACAATTGCGTACATTTTTTAAATAAAATGTAAAGTTAAACAAATATGTAGCAATCATACATTTATATTCATTTCTTTATTCAATTTTTAAACACTATGAATTACTTTGAAAAGTTCTGAAGACATTTGAATTGGAATGCTGAGTCAATGTTGAATTTTTAACCTTTAAATAAAATCCAGCTTTTGCTGCAAGAAATGGCTGTATAAATCTGAAACTGTTTTAATCAAATTGAGGAACATAAGTTGGTAAGAAAATTAGGGAAGAATGTCTTATTTCTAATCCTTTTTTTTTTGTTGAAGGATCTTCAGAAGTTGAGTTATTGTGTCACCTTGCTTCGTACAAGCCATGGATTTACAACTTGAATCATTGTATTATCCTGATTTATAATTTTCTTGCGAGGTGGAATGCTTTACCAAGTAATACTTGCATCCTAAACATTATCAATGACATACATAAATAGACTATAAAAATTGACGCATGAAATATATTTCTATTAAACAGTACTAAATCAGCAATCTGACAAATACTTCATTAAGTTTATAATTTGCTTCTATCTTTTACCTAAATCCGTATTTTCCTTTAAACAAGTATATAAATGAATCTATTAGATATATCTGTAATGAAAATATTCTTGGCTTACAGTTATTCGCTTGAAAAATTTTCAACCTGATAAATATTTATAAATAAAAATTACAATAAAAAATAAACAATTAAATTTTGTTGGCTACTGTATTAAAATATTATAAAAAACTTTATATTATTAATATAATGCAAAAAATACATGCTACATAAATAGTCACAATATTCTGAATAAATGATAATATTGTCATTAAAACAAAAGATCTGGAAACTAAGAGACTAATTGCTTCTCGTAACCAAAAGAAATGCAACAAAATTCATTTTGGATAAAACAAAATTGTTCATGCGTATAAACCATTTCTTGTTATCCATCGAAAGGTTAAGGATTACTCGTTTTGTAATTCATGTGTTTATATATATTACAAGAAGTAATTGCTGTTACCAAATCAGTCGTGAAAAAAATCATACACAATTTATTATGATTAAATTATGACATTAAAATGAAATGTTTAACAGAGTAAAATAGCTAAATTCTAACCTTCCTCTGATCAAAAGATATCGTGTAAAATTGGCAGCCTTAATCAAATTTCAAATCTCTTTTCCCTCTCAAATCGAATTGCGTTGCAAATCTCATATGGTCCAATCCTCACAAACTCTCACCTCGCAATTTCTCCAGACATAAATATTTCTGCAATCTGACTCCAGGCCGTCCCCGCAACACGAATGGGGGGTGGGAACTCAGAAGTCCAGCCGGGTTCAGTTCACATTCGCTTGACTAGAAGTAGGGTTCGAATATTCATTGAAATAGGATTGAGCCGAATTATTGGTTTTGAAAGTGGATTCGAACTTTACAGAAAATTTAATTAGTAACCGGTGATCGAGCGAATTTCGCTCCGCAAGAGAACCATCCTCTTCCTCTCTCTCTCGACGGATTTTGAGGATTTCTAATTCTTTGAAGAGTTGAGTTGAACGAAAGCTTGAAGCTAGTGATAAATAATTAAGGAAGCGCAACAGGGTGCAGCACCGGGGGCAAACAGAATCGGGCGGTGGAGTTTTCTCGGAAGCTATCAAGGAAGGAAATGATGGAATGACGAGATTCTCTCTTCCGAGCGATCACTGATGAAGGGGGTCCTCTTATGGAATTATCAAATACTCTTATCAGAACTATGCCGCTAGTTAAGAATCATTAATTAATCTTCCTCATTTCAGAATAATTCATTGGCCGGTGATGAAATTTGAATATCTATATCTGAATATCTATATTTCCTAAAATCATACACCATCCGACAACTAAAAATTTGATCGACCATTATATACAAACGTCTTTCAGAATAAATCCATATAAATATAGTGCAAATATATAATTTGAAAAAAACAATGAAACCAATTATTTTGCATATTCATTCTTTTGAGTGCGTAATTTTATAATTTACATTACGTACTTTTGTTAATCTAATTTGTGGTTTTATAGTTTCTTAATAAAGTTAGTTATGCAAAAAAAAAAAAAGAAAAAAATTAATATAACATCTTACAAATTGATTATAATATATTTTTATGTTTAGAGATACATTACAATTACTTAAAAAAATCCAAAACTTCTTTACATGCTCTGAATGAACAATTGTGTATTTTAATATATATATATATATATATATATATATATATATATATATATATATATATATATATATATATATATATATATATATATAGAAATTTTTCTCTTAAAAAGGAACTGCATACAGTTTATAAAAATATCTGATAGTTTTATATATGTATTCGTTGATTTAAATATGAGGCTCTGTATGCTCCTTGAATATAATGCTCTCTGGGCCACGAAGGACTTTTTGCTTAGGGCGTTCGTTCTCATTATCGGAAGGTAGTGAGTTCAATTCCTAATCCAACCTAAGATATGTAGCATTCGCTAATGGCTGCTGAGGCATATAAAATATATCGGTGTCGCAATGTCCAAGAAATGATAGCTTTGGGGTTGACAAAACATTTCTGGCTGTCTTCCGCTTTGTCTGTTTCTAAATTAGGAAGACCCATTTTTCGAAATAACGGTGGCACACCCATCGGATTCCCCCCACTACATAAAGTGCCATCACTGCCATCTCTTGTTGCGGCCATTAAACACCATAAACAAGATAATTAAATTTACGGCAATCTGTAGTTAGTTTTCTCCAAACGGGGCTGTTTTGATAGGATGCAATGATTTAAAATCGCATCCACCTCAACCGTTTCTCCTGACAAGCAAGTACAACTCACAGTCAGTTGCACTAAAGAAAAGAAAAAAAAGTTGGACTAAAGAAAAAAGAAGAAAAATCCAACTCTTAGTATTGAAAGCAATCTGTACAATACTTAAAAAAATTACATTTCACTCACTCATATGGTGTAATACATATATAGATATGTGTTTTGATAGTTATTAAATACAGATAATTATTTAGTACATACATTAATTTAGCTTGATACATAAGTAAAATTGACAACATTTTTTTAAAATTTCTCTTTCCCTATCTCCATTAAAATATCTTTTATTCAACTGAGTTAAACTTCAATATTTATCAACTAAACCTTCTTAGTATCTCACTAAAAATATTTTTTCATATAAACTCAAACAAAAAGTGAATTTTAATTATTTTATAAATGCATATAGTTTCGAGAATTGCTATTTTACTACAATTTCTGTTTTAAAGTGTTTGCTTACAACTGTGTAAATTTAAAACGTTTCCAAATGTTGCGAGCTGCTCTTATTTACGGTAATGATTGATTAGAATAAGCCGTAAATTGTTTAATTATTATAGTTTATAATTAAAAAATTAAGAAAATATCAGACAATATCATTCTTGTTATTCAAACAAAAGAAAAACAATTAAATCATACTTTTCCTTTTAGATTAAATAGGCAAAAATACGTAACTTTTCGGAAATAAAAATAACGATGCTTTTGTAATGAAAATGATACATTATATATATGCATTTTAACATTATTCTGTAGTATGATTATCCTTGTATTGTATTGTAAAGATTAAAGGTATATAAAATATTGCTATAACAGATTTAAATTTTTAGATTAAAATTAAAGAATATTGTCAAAAAAGGATTTTATAAAGAATTATGGGCATGACTTTGAAAAATAAAACTTATAAATATATTTCAGACTTATGATTGAACTGATGTTAGAGAGAATATTTTTTGTTCTGAATTGAAATTTTAAAAAATAAAACCGAAAATAAATATAAACTTAAAAAGCTAAACACCCAGTCTCAATCTGACAAACACATATATTTTCAAAAATAAATCATTCTTTTTTATTGAGAAAAGGCTTTTTTTCTTTCTTTAAAATACATATGTACTTCGGACACACTAGTAATATAGCATGCAATAAAAAATATACTAATATAATTTAACATTATGTAACAAAAATTTTTAAATAAAGAATACTTTATATTAATAAAATTTTATATAATTATTTAAAAATATTTTAAGAAAAAAGTAATAATAATACACTAAATATAAATATAAAATAAAACAATATAAACTAGATATATAATTTCAAACATTTATTCAAATAAGAGAAAAACTTATTCGTTAAATTCTTTAATAAGAGGGATTTATGGAGAGTTTACAAAATGTTATTTCTTTCACTGTAATATACTACGTTTAATGATATTAAGAAAATTTTAAAATAGCATATCTTTCTCGTGTGTCATATCTGTGTCTTTCCTACTCTCCAAATGTTTAATATGAATGATTAAAGAATTTGTGTTAAGTAATTCATGGGTTCGAATCCCATTTCAGGATTTCAAACAGTCAGCTAAATGTTTAAACACCTCTGGTTATTAATTTAAAATTTCATATTTTTCCATGAGTAATTATGTTTGTTATAGTTCGGAATACATTTTAAACTGCAAGTCCTAGTCGAATGAATATTTGTGCGCATAAAGTGACCATAAAACAAAAAGCAAAGAGGGTAAATGCGTTTAATGTGTTTCATAACTCCCATAAAACTGTCATGCAGAAATAATTTTGGTCAGGAATAAGGAACATGTAACCACAAACTTATTCTTTCTTACTCCATTTTGATTTAGATATTTTAATTCTATTAACCCTTTAAGATATCAAGTTTGTACTTTGTTGGATATCAAAAGTCCAAATTACACTTTCAATTTTTGTTCATACTATATATTACTTTCATCTAAAATAATTTTTTGTTTTTAGATGGAAGTAACATCTAACCCATACAAAGTTAGTTTTATTTTTCGTATATTTAAAACTGCATTTTAATACAAGACTGAATTTTTTGGAATTAAGGTTTTGTTTCACCTTATTCTGAATACTGATAGAACCTTTTAAAAATACAATTTTTACACAAAAGACATAATATATTTTTTAAAGTTTAAATCTACAAAAACATTGATAAAACACTTCTTTAAAATAAATGTAATCGGATTCAATTAAATATAATATTCGTGTTTTTTTCTTCAGTGCTTCTTTCACCTCTCTTTAACTGAAGATTCATATAAATATTCTCCTTTGACTATTTTTTTATGTTCTACTTTCGACATTCCCTGCGTAACAAAACGCACTGAATAACCTTAATGTAGAATTCTTACTTAAATCTCTCTGAATCTCTTTCGCATACGATGAGAACATCTTAGAAACTGTTAATAAGGATTAACAGTCATGTTATCTACTCACTAGAAATCTGACAACGCCTTTTACGAAACAGTTTGCAGGATATCGGGCATTCTCTGTCATGTGTTCCCTATTATATATTAATGGAAATGTTCGGGATAATTTTCAGATGTGGTAAAACATTTATACACAAAATGTAAGGCTATATGTATATACAAAGCATGTTTGCTTTTGCTGCTCTAATTCCAATCAAAATTCAGTAAACGGCTCTCTTAATCAGACTGAAATGCAAATGCAGAATATATAAACCGGATTAATATAATATGTGAACAATAGTTTCAATGTCTTCACGAAGAGCGAAATATGGGCAAACTGGGTTTTGATTCAGAAATTTTTTTTAGTAATGTCTGAGGCAAAAAGGGAAGAAAGATTAAAAAGTAGTTATATTCGGATGAAATGTTTCATTGACTAATAATTTGTTTGTTAATAAATACCTGTCTATTCATATTTTTTTTTCAAAATAAACATATCTTTTCCTCTTAATATTTTTATAAACGGAAGATAATGTCTGTGTTAATAAAGACTTTTTAAAAATAAAGCTAAATGCAAATAACGGCCATTTTTATGTTGTTAAAAGATTAAGTTTAAAAAAAAAAGTAAATTCATTCGACGAATTGTTTATTTCATCAATTATTTAACGTATATTCCGCCAAATATCTCTATGATGAGCTTTTGTATAAAATTATACTAAATCAAATAGCATAGATCTTTGAATCAACAATAAGTTAAATGATATGATTTGAAGGTGTCTTCTGTTTGGTCCCTACTTCTAAGTTACGAATAACACATTTGAGAGTTAGTTTTTAGCCCTTGTAACTTCTTGTTTAACTGAAACTCATGTTACCCTTAGCCACGAAGCAGTGCTCTCATGCAACAGGGTCCGTTGGACCTGGTGTAGACATGTTTGCACCAAGGGGATGGGAAACAATATCATAATTTGACATGTAGACACATAAATTGTAAATAATATGGATGAGTGATGAAAAAATTGGCAAAATTTCTACTTTCATGATGGATTCAATGTTGACTTGTGATAGAATAAGAATTATACTCTAATTGCATAACATAACTAATTTCCAGAGACAATAATTAATACTTTTTCATTATCATTGAAAAAACAAACAAGCTGATCTAGGTGCATTTTTTTATTATTTACGATTTCAACAATTTAAAATTAGTGGTCCTCAATGGTATTTCGAAACTGTAAAATATCCACAATGTGAGGATTATTAACGTGTTACTGAATACGCTTAAGATAACGAAGTGCATGTCTGATCATACCCATTATTTCATATGCAGTTGAATCTGGGAACCGGATGAAAAAACATAGCATAACTTAGATGCAACTGATAACGGGTGTGATTTAATGTTCAACTGAAACCTGACGAAATGAAATTAGAGACAGCGTATATCATTTACTAAATTTGCCAAAGATATCAGCAGCTAATAGTTTCTGTCGCGATATTCGTTGTTTAGTTTATGCAAATAAAACTTGGATTCGTAAGGAGAGAAGATTTGGTATTTTTCTTTAGTTACTATTCGAAATCAGTTTCACGTGAAGTCTAGTGGATATATTTATGAGAACTCTGCTTTTGAAATGATGTCAGAGTGAAGACCAACCAGCACCACTTTTTTATAAATTTTAAATAAGTATATTTTAATTTACATTAGAAAAGGAATAAGTTGAGAAATTATAACTATAAATACATAAAAGGATGCTCTTCGATAGTATCGTATAAATATTTATTATGTTAAATTGACATTTTAAATTATTAAACATGTCAGTGATCGAATATTTTCCAGCTGCTATCATTTTCCTACTTAGTTATATGATTTAATTATTTTTCATTGAAAAATTTTCCTTTCATCTCTTCATATATAAAATTACACCAGGGAAATTTATTATTTACTTCTAAATTCAGGTTAGACTTGTTATTTGCTATTTAAGTATATTTTTTGTATAAAACTTTATATTCAAAAGATGAAAACCCTTTAACGAAGACTGGTATATACGATTTTCTTTTCCAAATCTTCACCAAAAAATTTGAGGTTGAATGGAAAGGATCATTTATTAAAGGAGCTAGAAAAAAACTTGGTGATTGAGACATGGAATGAATGTAAGTCTTGAAAAAAATCCCTAATATCAGGGATAAGACTGGTACCTGTCTCTAAGTGTCGATGAAATATTAGTTTAAAAGCTTTTGTAAGAAAAAAAGTAAAATTCAACATTCTTAAAAAATACGACTAAGTTCCTCCCTCCCCCCAAAAAAAGTAGTTTTAGAGATGCTTCCTTATCAGTTTTACCACATAAAATCCCCCACGTAAATAAAAAAAAGTAATCGCATTTTTGAAAGTGAAAGACATTTCGTCAAAATGATCGAAATACTACGTGTGCTTCGTACATGAATGCGAGAAGTAAAACGGAAGGGGAAAAACGAATGACAACTAATGGATTCATTAGTATAATTCTTTTCGTGTAATTTAGGGAAATGTCAGTGTAATAAAAGGATATTCCAGACGAACTTTTTCCTCTTGGGACCTAATAACATTTGGAGAAAGGTTTCTGAGTTACATAAAAGGAAATAAAATATTTTCGCTTTGAAATCACGCTAAAAAATTACTAGAAATGGCTGCTTGATTTCCATTAAACGGGTACCACTAAACATAATTGCTTTACATGCACATATATTTATATCGGTGTTGGGGAAGAATACTTCGGGTAAATATAATGAGAATATAATTTCTTGTTAGGAACATTTAAATCCTAATTTCAGTAATATCTATGCTTAGCAAACCGTCTACTATTTAACTGGCACGTCGTAAAATGTTGTAGCTTAATAGATGCAATTAGTGTTAGAGAGCCCCTGAACAATATCATCATTTTTGGGAATTACGGACGTATAACATCCGTTCAATATCATTCAAAATTGGATGACGGGGTAACGTTATCCCAAAATAAAAAATATTGAGCTCTAAATACATTCAATCATAAAAATTAAAATTTTATACTTGTATTGATATCCTTCATAAATTAAGCCCAAACTATTCATCTTTGTAGCAAATTAATGTAACAAAATATTTCATATTATATAATATTTCACAGAGCGTACTAAATTACATATATCAACAATAGTTCTATAAATCAAATATATTATAAAGATAAAATACCTAGATATTTTACAATGGCAAATGAAATGAAAAATATATTATATGGATACCAAAGATATCTATATAATACGGTTAATAAATATAAGTACTTAGTAATTTAGTACCTACACGTACAGTAATGTATAATTAAAGTATTTAGATATTATTTTCGTGTATTATATATTTCTTAAGCAAATTTTTGTTTGAACATTACATATATAAATACATCTCTGCACACATACAAATAAAAAATCATTTCATAATTTCTTATTAATACATAAAATTTCAAGTGCCTGGTTTTACTAAATATGCTTGTTCGATATGATTAAATATCCAGTATCAAACTATCTTCCATTAGGAAGCAAAAATGGCTTTCACCATAAGGTTTCTCGGTTATATGTTAATGCAGTTTAATAAAAAATACATTCTTGAATGCATGGATTCTTTATGTTTTTACACTACTGGCCATTAAAATTGCTACACCAGGAAAGCAGCACAGCACACACGTGAAATTTGCATGACAGGTAGAACTTGCTGTGATATGCAAATGATTAGATTTTCAGCGCATTCATACAAAGCAGGCGACAGAAGCGACATCTAAAATGTGTATAAAACCAGAGATTTGACAGCAGTTTTCTCATACTCAATTTCCGTTTCAACGTTGTTTTCGGCAAAGAAAGTTGTTGTAATGCCTCGTGTAAGAAGAAGAAATGCCTATCAGCACGTGTCTGACTTTCATCGAGGAAGGATTATAGCCTACCGGGATTGCGGTTTATCGTACCGCAATATTGCTGCTCGCGTCGGTCGAGACCCCATGACTGTTAGCAGAATATGGAATCGATGGGTTCAGGACAATCATACGGAACGTCATGCAGGATCTCAGCGACCCCCATCTCTAACAGCAGAGAAGACAGACATCTTATCCGCATGGTCACAAGGGATCGTACAGCCACGTCACGAAACCTGAGTCGAAAAATGGAGTCATTTGCAAGGCAACAAGTTTCTGCTCGAACAGTTCGACGACGTTTGAAGCAGCATGGATTGTCTGCATGGCAACCATGGCTTCGGCTAAAATTGACGCTGCGTCAGACAGGAGCGCCTTCAATGGTGTGATCACCGACGAACCTGGACGCGGGAATGGCATCACGTCATCTTTACAAATGAATCTCGGTTCTGTATACAGGACCATGATGGCCGCATCCGTGTTTGGAGGCATCGTGGAGAACGCGCATTGCCAGCTTGCATTGGACATTGCCATACTTGCCCATTTGCTGGAGTGATGGTATGGGGTGCCGTTGGATACACGTCTCGATCACCTCTTGTTCGCATTACCGGCACTTTGAACAGCAACCGTTACATTTCCGATGTGTTAAGGCCCGTGGCTCTGCCCTATCTTCGAGGCCTCCTTAATGCTTTGTTTCAACAGGATAATGCATGACCGCATGTTGCCCGTACTGTTCTAAACTTCCTTGATACAGAACAGGTTCGACGGTTACCCTGCCCAGCACCATCCCCTGATCTGTCACCAATTGAGAACGTGTGGTCAATGGTTGCCGAGCGATTGGCACGTCATCACTCACCATCCACTACTGTCGATGAACTGTGGCATAGTGTTGAAGCTGCATGGACTGAGATTCCCGTACATGCCATAGAATCTCTGTTTGACTCCATGCCTAGGCGGATAAATGCTGTTATTGCAGCCAGAGGTGGCTGCTCTGGGTACTGATTTCTCAAGATCTATAAATCCTAATTTCCTGTAAATCTAATCACTTGTTCTTTCCACTATAATGTATGTGTCCAATAAATATCGTTCTGTTATTTGCATTCCTTCTTGGTGTAGCAATTTTAATGGCCAGTAGTGTATATTGTATACATACATTTGAACGAATTACGCAAGTTAACCTCACTCAAAAAGCAGTTTCATGTAAGAGGATCAAATCTCATGTACACACATAACTCTTCTAGTCTTCTTTTCTCGCCATTCTTTTTCTTTCTACATATATAGTTCTTTCACAGTATCACGGCCACATATTGACACCACACTGCTACGCAGAAAAGGAAGAACACTCACATAAGTGGCCATCATCTTCTTCGGATTATGCTGTAGCAGACGTTTATTTACTTTTATTTCCGTACACTTCGGTTGAAATAAATTTATACATTCTTAGTCGCTCGTAGAAGAAATACTAAACAAAGAGGATAAAGAAAAAACTTTCCGCTTGTGAGTAATTATCGAAAACCGATTGGAGCTTCAGATAATAATAAAAAAATGAAGCGCAGATGGTAGTACAAGAAGAAAATTCCAAATAAACAGAGCTAAAAGTTCAATTTATTCTCCATTTCAGGACTTCCACCCACAGCTCATATGTTCTTGGAAAAAGAGTGGCCACCTATTAGAACATAAGATATAATGATCTTGATTGTTAGGGTGTTTTCTGCCAGAAATTGTGCCTTTGTTTCTCTTTTTCATTCCGTACGGCAATGTGTGTTATCGGAAAAAGTACGATTCATTGATTTCGTTCCCGCAAAGTGAGATTGTTTCCTTAAAGATCTCAGTGACAGCTCTTCCCCGGATGCACAAATAACATTCTTATTGGTCAATAAATAAAGAGGAGTTTCCTTTCAATATCTTTCTTTGTTCTCTGGTATTTTATCCAGTCTCAAATTCTTTATTTATCGTATTTTGAAGTTTCAGTTTTGGATAAAAATAAATACAAAATAATTTTGAACAACTGAATTGAGCTGGGGTTTTGTAAATTGAATTATAGGAACATTTCGGAGCTTTGTTATTGCCCATAAATAATCTTGTTTCAGACTTGTCTTGCATATTTGTATTTACAATTATTTTTAAAACGGGATGAACGAGAAAGCAGGCTCCTAAGCTTTCTAATCAATGAATATTTTGGTTTGGATGTGACTGTTTTCTTATTCATTTGTTTTTAATAAAGTGTACGAGACATATCAATATTTTAAATAATGACATAAGGAAAATTCTTAAAATATGAAGAAGAAACTCTTAAATTTTTACATTTAGAATTTGAGAAATACTTTGATTATAAATTTAAATGACGATATTTCATTTCTATGCATTTATTTAATGAATTTTATCATCTCAAAAACTTTATTTTGTTTGGGTAAGCTATGAATATGTTATTAGTATTTTTGGGATTAGTGAACCGAAATAATTATAAATTATAATATAAAATTATTTATTATTATTGTTAAAATAAGGCATTAATAATTTTAAATAAAAACTTAAAATAAATAATTATTCCTTAAAATTGGAATTAGTTTTGAATCATTATATAAAATTAGCAAAATTCAATCGCGTATTTTCATTTTTGTGTCATATTATTACAAAATATAGTTATATTTTATTGAGTTTATTCGACTAAAATGAAAGAGAAAGTTGAATCTTGTTTAATCTAATATTCCCTATTTCTTCATCTAGATGCACAAGCCCTACAAAATAGTTAATTGTTTCTGCATATAGATGAAAAAATACTGATGCATCATCACAATATTCAAATTGTGTTACTTATTATAATTTTTTCTTACTTACATTTGCTGGAAATATGCTTTGATGAAGTATGAAGCGCATGAAAATAACTAGTTTAGTCAACTAATTCATGATCATTAAAAGAAATTTTTGTCACAAAATAAGAAAGCCTAAGGACATACCTTTTTATTATGCAATAGATATTTGTCACGTGAAAGATAGTTATGCAGACATGTTAGTTTATTGTTCACTCTCTCTCTATCATCATGTTTTGCTCATGAATGTTGGTTCAACATAGATCTTTGATTTAAAATTACTTCTGAATCAATATTAATATTAAACAACAAAAGCATCACTCGATTCCATAACAGGATGTGTTTACCGTTCTGCCCTGGCCAGCAAACTCACCTCAGTCAAATCCAATCGAGAATCTGTGAGACAAACTTGACCGGGTTGTTCGTGTCATGGATCCTCGTCCGCGTAATCTAGCGCAGCTGACCACTGCGCTGGAGTCGTCATAGCTCAAATTCCCACCTAACACCTTCAGACAGAGACTATTATCTGAAATAAACCGCTCTATCTGCCGACCCCGAGAATTAGTATCATCACTTCCCCACAAAGAACTATGGCCGTTAAAGTCACCTAATAACAAAAATGGTGTTGGCCTCAGAAACTTATAAATGACTGCTCTTCCTGCAGGTTTCGCAGCCATCTGGTCTGCGAAAATTGGTTGTTCTGGCTTTTGACAGGTGGTCACATTTATGAGACGGGTTTGTGTATATTTATTTTATGTTTTTTTTAAGTTTTTCTTATAAAAATTATTTTAAGTTTATTTTAAGTTATTCTTATAAAAACATGAGAGAGAGAGAGACATTTCAGCGTTTAAATTATAATTCTCAGATTTAAAATGAATGTTGCAGTTAATGAGAGAAGAAAAGGAAACAAGATTATAATTCAATGAAAACTTCTTTCACTTGTGCTACAACAAATGAAAAATATTCGCGTGGAAAGACAATTCTTGTCTAATTTCAGCTTTTCCATTTACTAAATATTTCTAAAATCTTTAGAGTACTTCCAGAAAAATTATAGATTTCATTTACATGACAATGCAGTTAAGGAGAGATTAGATTTCAACTGTTCTTTAACCGTGGCTTGTGCATTAAATTTTTAACAAAAACGGAGCAACAATTTCTCGCAATTTTGATACTTAACTCGTTTTTTTTTTCCTTCAAGTCGCATCTTTTTTTCATAAAATTTTAATTGGAAAAATTATTTGTTGTCCATCCAAACAGCAATTTTCTGCTTTGATTTGAAAGCTTTATTGTTTCTTTTAACTCTTTTTGTATACTTTAGCCCTCCATCTTTGAACACGAGTCTTGACATATTTTTTATGCTGCTTTATTAAGAATTAGTATTTCTATTCTTTTTATCAAAAGAGTTTCGAGGGAATCACAAATATAAATTTGAGGAAGTATTTTCTTACACAGTTTTTCAAGTAACAGTTTAGTTCAATAAATATTTTTGTGATTAATGTTCTGCAAATTTTTTATTGCAGTTTAATAATATAAAAAAATGTCTAAAATATATAATTTTGTTCCATTGTGTGAGCTTGAAATTAGCTATTCATATCCTTGAGGTAACATGTGTACATATGACTGTCAAAAGAGTTAAATCTATACCTGGAAATATTGACATACCTTTTTGGATTAAGTAAGCCTCACATTTATCGTTTTCATTGCAGTGCGTGATAAAATGCTAGCAATAAAACGCTTTAAAATCTTGACTGACTGCCTGTTCCTTGAAGTTTCAAAGTTTTTCAATCAAAATATCTTAGGCGCGTGCTGTTTTCATCAAACATAAATGAATACCTTTTAAAATTGAAATTTTTAATGGAGCCACACATCTTTACTCATTACTATAAAGAAATGGAATACGGCTATAAAGAGAGCGTTTGCGTGCGATTGCAGAGAAATTCAAGCATGTTTCTATGTGCATATAATTCCTCATTTAAAACTTGATATTAACTCTGTCTTGTGTTTCTAGAGATATCAATCCCTCAACGAATAGCTAAGTTAATGTGTTAGTATTTCTTAAGCCCCATTTAGAGTCTTGTAATTAATTGTACTCATTGTTACAGAAATCAGTCTATCAATCAATACGTGTGAATAAATGCTTATAATTCATAAATTACTCTTAATTGTGGTATTACGTGTCATTTTGATGCTTTAAAAATAAACTGAACTTTTATCAGAATTATTATTCAAATAATTAACTACTTATTCTTATTTTGTAATCATTTGTAATTAAAAATCTTAGTTGAAAACAACATTTAATTTAAATGCCATTGTTTTGTTTTGAGCAATATAATTTGATTGCGGAAACTGATATTTCTATTTAGTGATATATACTCTTTGGATTACTTCTATATATCAATTGAGTAATTCCTGTCGTAATATTAACCATTACACAAGAATAATTTGTAAATAAAAGACTCAATGGCATATTCTGTTAAATCATAATGTTAAAAAAACAAATCTAAAATCTCCCAACGAAAAATTTAAAATTTAAACATAATAGAGCTTATTTATTGTATAAAATTAAATTATACATATATGAAAACCAATACATGCAAATATATAAATAATAAGACATCATAAATGATGATACAACTTCAATTAAGTATATTTAAGTAAAATTTTCTAAAAAATTATTTATTCAATACATCTTATTAATTAAAAAACTTTATCAAACTACCAACGTGGGGAAATGCTAAAGCAATTTTTCTTTTGTTTGGAAAACAATCGAATGATAAGATTTCTTTTATAGATAAAAATTAAATTACTATTTTAAATCAGTTTTAAAAAATAAATTATGTATACTTTATTTTAAAGTTCATGAGAAATAGTTCTTAACTTCCCATTTACAGATTTATTACTTCCATGTTTTAAAAACGTTTTTAATTAAGCGCTTCGAACAAACAAAACAAAAAAACAGGTAATTTTACAGTACAAAATGTAAAAACTAGGAATTATGTATTTTTATCAGTTCGAAAACACTTTCATTCTCTTCGTGCAATATTTTCCTATCACCTCGATTACATTACATTGGAAATACACGCATTATGATTAATGATAAATTTTGCTAAACAAAAAATTTACAACATAGATAAATATGTTTTTAATAATATGCTTAAAGCGAAATTATTCTAGAGGTAATAATTAAATGGACGAAACTGTTTTAAAAGTGCAGTTCCTAATAAGGAACAAATTGTCTAGATCCAGCAAAATTTTATACTTAATTAAAAAATTACATTAAATAACTTAAGTATTTGATCTAAGTACATTTTTATTTAAATAAACATTGAAACGAAAACAAATAAGCCAATCACATAACTAAAAGGATTCATGCAAAATAATAAATGTTGCAAAACGACTATATATTTTGATATTTGCAATTTTAATTATTATAACACAAGATTCCTTATTGTTCAAATTTACATTTTAAGAGAATTATGAATAGCGAATAAGCGTTTTGAAACCAACATGAAATAGACATGGATGCCTTAGAATAGACAAACAAACATGAATGCAGATCTGAAATTAGCTTAAATAATCGTTAATAATGAATTGTGTGAATAGTTAATATACATATCCAATATACTCTACATTTATAACACTATTACTTTTGTTAGTTATGCACGGTAATACTAGTAAACATTTCCATCATTTTAAAAAGTTTAGTGGTAATAAATTCTGTACACTATAAAACTGTATTAAATCTACATTTTGTTCTGCGTCATAGCGAACCACTGCAACGCAATCAAGTGAAACTGGTGCTCAATTTCACTGGCGTTTCAAATATATTTTGTTAAAGACATGGGTAAACACGGTTCTTTTTTTTAATATTTACATACCATTCAAAGAAATAAAAATAATATGAAAAACTACATATGATTTTTGTGCTCCGATAGAAACATAAGATTTGATCTAGTTGGCTGGTTTATTTTTTATCTTTATCTTACAAACATGCATATATAAGTTAGAAAATTTAAATATATTTTACTATACAAGCAAGAAAAACATACGTGTAAATCAAAGCGTATCCTAAGCACCGACTTCACCAGGAGAATTTAACTGTCGTTTAATAAATGAATATTGTGTTATTGCAGTAGCAGTAACACAGAAGTGTCTCAAATATTTGCCATTACAACTCAAAACCAAACAAAAAACTATAAATGAAAGAAATACATGATAAAAAATGGAAAAGTAATCAAATAAACACATACAAAGATGTGACTGTCGAACATAAATTTGATAAGAAATATTGTTGCCATAAATAAAAGCAAAATCGAAACAATTTTTAATTAAAATTTCAAATCATAATAGTTTTGAATTTAAAATAATTAACACACATACGCACACACAATTGAATTAGTTACAATAAAAATAATAAAGTGAAAACCATAAGTAAACTAGTAATCCATTTATATAAAAAATAACCGGAGATAACCGAAAAGTAAAAAGTCTAATTTAAGAGAGTAAGCTTACCCACTGTAAATAGCATTTTCAAATTTCTTAAAAACCTTCAAGAAATATTTAGGTCTTCTGCGGTTTTTAACCAAGCTTTTTACTTAACTTTTATATGCATAGCTCTATTTGACAATTAGTACTTCATGAAATTTTCTGGCAAATCATCGCGCGTAAGCATGTTGTGATTTAAACCTATCTTCGTTTTTCCAAATTTGTATAGTTAACCATTTTAATTTTATAGTTAATAGTTTTTGTGATAGCTCCATTTTTATCTATTTTTATGCTGGTTGAATAAACGTTTGTGTGCATTTTTTTTTTTTGTTATTCATTTTGTCTTCAATAAAGATATTCTATTTGTGTAGTGCAATATATACACATATATAAAAATGCACATGTCTAATACATGAATTATATACATATTTAAATGTATCTATGCCTGTGTGTAATGTACTGTACAAAATTAATTTTAATTTAAAAATATGGATAAGAAACAATAGAAAATAAAAAAAATATCAGTTATTGATTGTTCCTAAGTGGTTTGGTTTGTTTGTTTGTTTGTCGCTCAACGGTCATTTTTTGCACACGAGGGCTAATTAGACCGGGACTTACGGTTTAAAGTGGATTCCGAACCACTACAAACATCCATGTCCAAGGTGGGATTCGAACCCACGAACTGTTGAACCGAAGGCAAGAGCGCTAACCATTCGGCTGCCAGCTCGGCTGTTCCAAAGTGATATAAGTTGCCCAACACAGTACATTATATGTAAATTGTATTTTGTGCTTTCAGATCAATGCTCAATGATATGGCGTGAAGCCTTTGATACAAACACGGAATTGAGGCTGGAGCATTATGGTCTGGAAGATGTTTTTCTGTCACTCTTGGGTCACTTATCATTGTGGAAGGCACGACGGTTCGATACTAGTACACATCTGTCCTTACGGACCATGTCCAACCCTATACGCGCATTGCTTTTCCTCTGAATGATGACCTTTACCAGCTGGGCAATGCGAGGTGCCAAACAGGTTTCACTGCACGTGCGTGATTTGAAGAGCACTTGGATGAGTTAACTGTTCTCCCCTGACTTAAAGTCAATTGAAAATCTGCAGGACCCTCTCGATAGGGTTGTTTGTTGCAAGGATCCTCACTAACCTCAGCTGGCCACGACACTGGAGTCAGTGTGGCTCAACATTCCAGAAAACACACTCAGGTAGCTCTAATGGACTCTCTCTCCCTGTGCGTCTCGCAGCAGTCTGCACCGTCTCACAGAAGTCAACAGGTAGTTGTTCTGGCTTTTGTCAGGTGGTCACATTCATATGAATGAATTGTGCATACTATTTGAGACAAGAGCATTAAAGAGAGAAATGAGGCCGATAGAGAGCATGCGATCCGACATGTTCACCAATTAAATACAAAGTGAGAACACATGCAAAGATTTTTTGGAATATGTCAATAAGTTAAAAATTTTAGAAACTCATAAAACCTCTCTAGTTTCCTTTTTTTATTATTTAGTTCTAAAAATCAAATTAAGGGCGAAAGTAATTCGAGGCAAATCTGACATGATTACCTGTGTTATACACAAAAATGAAATAAATATATTTGCAGTAGTTTTTGTTTACTAAATTGAACACACACACTCTGCCGAATGCCTTCTTAGATGATTAATAAATTGAACAACTAATAATATATTTGTATCTAACATGAGACAGGAAATAATATGCATGTTTCCAAGGATAAACTCATATCAGGGTCAGGGTTGCAGCAAATATTTTCTAAATCATCTAGCTTTTATTTTTGAAAGTCGTACTTTTACTTAACATTTAAAAATGAACAAAATTATAATTTTTTAAAAATTAATTTAAATTATTTCATTTTTTCTAATTATAAATAAATGTAATTAGTATTATCTTATTAAATTTTAGATAATCAATCATAGAACTGATTGAAAAGTCAATATTAATTATTACAAAGCAAAATTTGTATTTGTGTAAATTTTCTAGAGAAATTGAATAATATATTAATTACAAAATAAATTACTTTAACTTTTTTGTCAATTGATTCATAATCACAACATAATTAAAAAATTGTAATTTCTTATACTAAACAATGATACTCAAATGAAACTATGTAACTCGAATTTCGTTTTCACTGAAGATAATTCCAATTGCTATTAAATTCAACAAGAACTATTAACAAGATGTTTTTCTAAGTAATCCTTTGAGATGAACCTTCAATTTAAAAGTTACTTACATAATTAATATCAAATATAAATTGCAATTGCAAATAAGAATTTCTTACGTGTATAGTACCATAAATAAATTGTACTTATAAAATATAAAGAAAGACAACGTATTTTCAAAATAAAGCTCCAATTTCTATTCAAATAAAAGGATTAGAAATGTATGTTTCTAATGTTAAAAAACATTTTAAATAAAAATTATTACCAATTATATTTTCTTATTTACATAATATTCATTTATACTCTTTTTTGTATTATTCAGGATTAAGAAATACATAAATATAAATGTATAAAATGTAATCACTATAATTCAAAGTTATAGATATAATTTCTTGATATTAACTTTTCAAATGTTGATTTTAATTTTGGACCTTTGAATTACATTATAAATCATTATTAGTTTTGTATTCAAAGACACAAAATATTTCTTTTAATATACAGTGAAAAAATCCGAATATCTGATTTTAGATAGCAGTTAAACATTGTATTTAATATATTTGAATTAAAAAATTTTTTTTTAAATAGATGTTCTTCAAACCATAATAAACGAAGTATGGAAATACTTTTGAGAATTAAAAATATTCCTATACAAGACATGCAAATTGCTTTTTTCAATAAATGAAACATGTAAGACTTCTAAAATTGAATGAGTGCAAGATAATACCAGAAAAAAGAAAGAAGGAAAAAAGAGAAAGATTTATAGATTTTTTATTTTGATATTTTCTGAAAAAAAATTCTATAAATATTTCTTAAACTCATACAAAATCATCTTATTTTTGTAAAAAAAATGACGATATCTTTACACACAACTGGGATTGTAGTTGGCAGATTTTATTTAGTTTTCTGTGCATCTGTTATTTTTTTCCACAACCGTAAACAGTTGCAAATAAGGGGGCTCAGGTGATCATTCACAGAAAAACCTTAATTTTAAGACAACACGTGGTAAAAGTAGGAATATCACAGTGTAAAAGAGACTGATGCTTTGAGGCATCATACTGCTTAATGGTCTTTTGTATGACAAATTAAAATGTTACATATTTTTTTCCTTAAAATTGTATAGCGACATTTTTAAGCTTGGTTTTCCTAATTGGTTGACTGCATATATCAGTGATACTGTGAGTTTATTATCTCAGTTTTTCTCCAATGGTTAAATTACCCTTCTTGCATGCAAGTTTTTTTGTTGCAATTTAAAGCTATTTGCTTGCATTTGTGCAACTAAAAAAATTAATTTCCTTCTGTATCAATAAAAACAAATTTTAAGAAAAATTGTGTTACCTGTTTTTCATTAATTTTTGGCACAATTAATTTTCTGGCATTTTTAGGTGAGGTTTTACATTTTATTATTGTTTCATCATGCTTACTCTCTTTATGTATAACACTGTTATTGTTCGGAATGCAGCAAGATGAAAAATGTATATCATTTTTACTGTCATATTCAACGGAGTTTTAAATGAAATTCATTAATGACTGACTTTTATTTTGAAAATTGAAACAAATGTATAATATTTTTACTATTAATTTAATTACTAGTGATGAAACGGGAATATAATTTTAACATTTTTATAAATAAAAAGGCGTGAATTTCATTATAGTTCTGATAATTATATAAGTTTAATAAATTTGTATTTGCACAGAAAAATTATAATTTTGTAAAATTAATTTTTATTTAATGCATGTATATTTTAAATAACAATTTTATCAATTAAAATAATTTTTAATAATTACAAGCATTTTAAAATTAAATTATTATTAGGACTAGTTAAATGCTCGTGTCAAATAAAAACGTTTATTTTATTTTAATCTTATTAATATGTTGCATATTATGTTTAATGTTAGAGCAAAAATACTCGATATCTCAAAAAATAAAATAATCAAAGTATTATATTTAAATATATATTTGCTCTATCTGTCTACCTCTAATTATGTGTTCATTGATGGTAAGAAAAGCGCTGACGTTGCTACTAAAAATTCTAAAAGAAAAGCTGGCATCTCTGACAATTAAGATATAAAATGAGTCAAAATGAATCAGTCTTAGCCATCGGTAAGCTGCATGAGATTCATACAATAACAATAAATTTGATGTAAAAACTTTACAAATGTATTGAAAACAAAACTTCACCTCATTAGAAAAATTTGAATATTATATATAAAATATGTATGCATACATGTTGTACCCCAAACTATCTTTTATTTTCTGACTGAAACCCTGTGCTCAGTAGGAATGTTGAAATAATTGTGAGACATGTTTATACAGTTAATTCGCGATTTAGGATGAAGATTGGGTTTCCTCTAGTGAGGCAAAAATACGGTTTATGAAAAATCTTGTGAGATATCTCAAGTTTACAAAAAACGTACAATAGGTTTTTGCTATTTCGAAGCAATGTTGGTTGAAATTTGCGCGAAGATATCCAAAAAATTTATTCTTATCATTAATGATAAATACTCTCCGTTTCATTATTTATGTTCTAAATGCACAATATTTTTTCTTTTCATTTTTTGAGGGATTTCCTTTCATTTTTAAGCATTTCTAATTATTTCGAAACCTGTGTTTAGATATTTGTAATAATCGAAAATTTGAGTTATTGATATAAAAAAGTTTAAAGAAATTTGAAAACATTTTCGATTTTGTATTCTAATATATGATAAATATAGAAATATCGAAGACATTTAATTTAGTCCAACTAACATAAATCTCAATTTTAAATTATATCTTAACATTTTATGTAACATAGTTATGTTCGGATGTCAAGCAAAATTTTCTTTTCTTTTACACGCATACAAAAGATTTTACTTCTGAAAATAATCTTCCAAAAATATTATAAACGGCTACTTGTAAATGAAATTAATATAAAGACACTTTGCTGTAGAAAAATGAAACTTCTATTTATGATTTTTCTGTTTACAATGTTGAGTTTCGAACAATATTTAGAAATAATCATGAATAGAATTTTTTTGTATTATAATTTTTTGTCGATTGAGTTGCGGACAACCGACAAAATCATTCTTGTAATCTTAAAAAAAAAAAAAAACATTCAATTTGTGAAATATTCAAAATTTTGTTTTTGATATTCTATAGTAATTTATATTAATAAATTTTTTTTGATATTGTTAATTTAAAAA
This sequence comes from Latrodectus hesperus, assembly GCA_037975125.1. Classification (NCBI taxonomy): domain Eukaryota; kingdom Metazoa; phylum Arthropoda; class Arachnida; order Araneae; family Theridiidae; genus Latrodectus; species Latrodectus hesperus. The sequence goes on from CM075855.1 coordinate 16,085,734, forward strand.
TGCGATATTTTTAAAATTATTTATTATTTTTTAATTAATTTCTTAGCGAATTTAAATTATCAGTGAATGAAATATTCATGAATTGAAAAGGGTTAAAATATATTCCATATAGAAACTAGGAAATTTTCGTAAACTAAACTAGTCATTTTATCGATATAATAATGAATATCTACAAAATTAAAAACTTATTCATATAAGATGAGTAGAGAAAGATATAAAGAAAGTTATATAAAAAAGGAAAAAATCAAAATTACAAAAACTTAGAATAAGGTATCAAAAATGTAATTTTTTAAAACTTTCTCACCTAAATCACTGTAACGAAAATTGAGTAAAAAGAATTAGCATACTCCTTTGAAGAGAAATTTAATGCAAAAAATCTTTTTGAATACCTTCCTCATAAAATAACACACGAAAAATCGTTTTTAAGAAGAAATTGTGCATAAGGAGAGAGAGCGACGTTCTGAGAGGTATACTATTCACTGTTAGAGGGATGGTATTTTTGGCGCCAAAAATAAGTGTATGTGGATTCCAGCAGAAATTTTGAAACACTTGCCTTCACTGAATTTAGTAAAGCTATTAGCTTCATTTAACTTTTTCTGGTAACCCTATTATTCTTGGCAACCCTGTAAGGCAGTCAACATTGAGTTTGTGAAAACAGTTTAGAAAATTTGTGAATTCATGTATGATGTGTATGACACAAAAAAACACACACAAAAGTACTGGTATGTATTGAACTGAAATCAAAATGTTATTTTAAATCTTCCCAATATATTTAATTATAATTGATATTTTCTCTTTACTTTAAATATCATTGCTCAGAGAAGTGATGTGAATCTTCTTTCATCCGAGAATAGTTTATATTAAACAGGTAACCAAAGCAAAATGAACTCATATTAATTGATTTATTATGAAATTCCCAATTAGAGGAAGTGGCTTTTTTTCTCATATGAACTAATTCCACGTTTACAAATTTCTTTTTGACACTTTAATTAGTGATTATTAACGTTTCTTTATAAAAAACGAATTCATCCAAAAATTCTAGCTTTGCCAAATAATTTGGTTTTGTAAGAGATACTTTTTCATGATAAATAGTATTATTTTTAGACAGTTGTTTCCTTTTAATTTGTAAGAATTCAGAAATTTTCTCAATTGTTTTAACACAGTTTTGATTTCCAAAATAAATTTATTGCTTAAAAAAATGCTGCATCAACATCTGAGATTAAAAATGCAAAATATTTTGCAAATCGAACAAAATCTTAATTTAAATACTTCAATAGTTTTCTAAATTCATTTACAGAATGACATAAATTTGAATATATTTATTGTTAAAGTAAGAAATAAATGCATTGAATATTCTATTATGTATATAAATATCTCGATTTTATAAGAAATGCCGTTAATCTGTGCTGTGGGTACCTTTTTCTTGCCAAATGGCGATAGACGCGCCAAGCGTTGTAACCAGGGCTATTTCAACCTAAATGCACTCCTTGTGGCAACCCTGTGTTTTATTGTGCTTCTGCGGAGAGGAGTGAGCGGAGGTGCTCGTAGTCTTTGTTTTCGCGCATGCTCACTAACAACTCTTCTGTTTCAGTATTCGTATTGGTCGCTAATTAATCTAAGTTTGAAATAACAGTAGAAATTAAAATTTGATGCACGAGAGACTTTATATCATCGTTTGATTTTCGTGCATGCTCATTAACAAATCTTCTGTTTCAGTATTCTTATTGGTCGCCAATTTATTTTAGTTTGAAATAACCGTAGAATTTAAAATTTGATGCATGATTTTTTATTAACGTTGGATTTGCATTTGGAACTTTTTATTACCGTTTGTGAGTAGCATATTTTTTGGTGTTTTTTTTAGAATTTAATAGAAGAATTTAAAATTTGATGCACAATTTTTTATTAACGTTAGATTTGCATTGGATTTTGATTATCAGGTATGTGGAAATTAATTTAAAATTTTATTCATATTTAGAAACTAAAGATTTTATAAAAATGTTTCCATAAGTAAATGAATGTTTAAGTTGTGTATATTGCATGTTAGTGTTAGAGTGTGCCGCGTACTGAAATTTCTTTCATGTGGGCGTAACTGCTCGGTATATTAAAAATCGAATTTACATAAAAAAATGAAATTTGTTAACGTTAGAAATTAAGCTTTATTGCCCGCTTGCCACTAGCGCTACTTTGATGTTTTTTTAAGGTGGGAGCCATTGCTCGGTACATTAAAAATGGAATTTAAATAAAAAAAATGAAATTTGTTAACGTTAGAGAAATTTAGCTTTATTATCGATTGTCACTGTAGTACGTAGCGGTACATTCTTTTTTTTTTCTCTTTTTTAGGTGAGCGCATTATTAAAATTATTATATTATAAAATTATTATAAGCAGTATATTAAAATTCGAGTTTTAAAAATTTCGTTTCTAGTTATTATAATTTTAAAACTTCTATAGTACTTAATTATAATGAAATTTTTAATATTTGAAATTCGGAAAAACGTGCGATTTCAAAGCTGAAGATCGAACGCGATTGTTATTGGTTGAAACGGCTATCACGCGTAGTGACGTAAGTTAGGTTGGCGACAGAGCTGTAGAGCGCCAGTTGGCGAATTTTTGAAAATGCGCCAAGTAGAGACCCGAAGCACATTTTCACCAAAAATGCAATGAGTTCTATGTTCTTTGACAATTATATACTGAAGAAAACTTTGCTAATGGTAAACAATTATAACTTCTCGCTTTACTTATCAATGTATACTCGTATCATTTCAGTACTTTATTATTTATGGTGGTATTTAATTTGATTTTAAAAATCTGCATCATTTTCTTCATTTTATTAGTATTCATGAGTGAACATATATGGAATAAAATAATCGCAGCAATAAGTAATTGTTTGTATAAAATTGGTTTTCCTAATTGCTTCACACACAATTCTAAATTGTGTTTGTTAATTCAAGATGCTTTTTTTATATAAAAAATGCTTTGCAAGAAGTACAATTTATAGATATCACTTTAATTAAATTTATTTGCCTTATGAAGATATTCGAGAAATCTGAGATCTATGCAAATATATTTGAGAATTCTTGAAAATTACGAATTTCATTTTATTTTGACGAGTCAATTTAAGTTCGGCGTCGTTGAAAATGAGAGGTTATTGAATGAAATGTTGATTATAACTTATCCGAGTCTCTATATTTCTTAAGGTAGCTACAGTTTTCAATTTTGTATAGCGTTAAATTCGGAAACTTGTATGAAAGTTGTAAATTTCGGATCTTGACTGTGTGACAAGTATTTTTCTTTCCATGATTACTGCATAAGCGAATAGTGTTTGGTTGCAATATTTTTGTTTCTACAAATAGTTTTGTAGACTGATTAACAAGAAGATTTACCTGACAATAAGGTGTGTGGATGTAGTAGTTCAGAATCCATTTTAAACCATAGATCCTGACGTAATTTGCTCTGCTGTGCAAAAAATTACCTTTGTAAGTGACAAATAAATCAAGTCAAGCTAAATTTTCAGTTGAACCACAGTGTGTAAAAATCTAATCGAATAACAAATCAGAAACGCTATTTCATGTCAACGGGGAAAGTTAAGTACCATGCGGTACTTATGGTGCTAACAAACACTTGAATGGCTGATTAATATTTAATGTTTTGTAGCAAATTGTATACTTGGAGGGAAATTCGACAAGAGCAGGCCAGGGACTTGCTGCTACTACCATCCGGATACGAGAAAGACCAACGCCTACTCAGGTATTAAAATGTGGATATTTTAGGAATTACAGATCATTCATTGCTGAAGACTAATATACAATTGCAATACATAATGTACTAATTAGATGCACACAATACACAAGTATTCATACAAACGTGTGCATGAAAGAAAAGCAGCACTCACCTTCCCTTTCGAGCAGCTGTATGGACAGTGGTCTAGTCCTCATTTTGTAGGGGCAACACTTATTGGCACAAATGCAAATATGCAAGTCCAAAGCTAGTCTATTGAATTATTATTATTGAGAAAATACTCATGAAAATAGCAGAACTTTGAATCGAGTTGCTTGAATTCACTCATATAAAAGTAAATTAATCAAATGTAGGCCACTTAAAAACATTGTCAATTTACATAAGATAATTTTTTCTTTAACTATTATACATTCAGTGCTAATTACATTGAATAAACAATACGTAAATACATTGAAAGTTCGCAATCTTTTTCTGTAGTATAGGCTAGAGTAAAAATATAGATATGAAAAAAGATTGCTTTGAACAATAAAGGCAGTTCGTTTACAGAAGTTTCATTTTTAATAACAAAATATGCGCAGTTCAAAAGTTAAATAAATTGATTAGAAAATGAATAGTCTTCCAATTTTCTATTTTTAACTGTACCTTACTTTTTGCTTTACACTCTTTTTTAAGGAATAACATTTTCATGTTATTAAATGTAGTCTTTTAATTACAACTTTTTTCTGATATAAGTTATTTATTCGGTATTAAACCGATATCCGTTAAAAAAAAAAAAAACCCGAAACTGCTTACAGAAAGACCGATTTCTGAGAGACTTTAAAATATTTAACCTACTGTGTACTGTGTGCGTAGCAAGTCTTTATAGAGTGAAGGCCATAGTCTCGTGTCTCATAGGATAAATCTCGGAAAACTCTCAAGCTCTCACCAAAACAGATATTTCCTTTTATTCAACAGTAGCTCGGATTAAAACTTGTGCCTTCTATTCTGAACGTTGAACCAAATTAAAAATGGGCATATTTCGATTATATTAAAAATTTTTGGCATCGGAGAACTGATTTTTAATTTGCTCCGTATAAAATTACGGGAAAATAGAAATGTATTGGTCAAATAACAGTTGAAGAATGTTATCCACAAATTGACTTTTTTAAAGATAATTAATCGTTCCTGTATCATATAGAATGTAATATCTAAAATCCTCATGGACAGATTTGTGTGTTGAAAGCACACAACATTGCTTTTCTTAATGACTAAAACCGTACCTAGACTTATCTCCCAAGAGCACAGTCCTGTCACTAAACAGTCCTGGTCTAGGAAAAATGCCTGTTTTCCTGAATACCAAGACTTGTGAAGCATATGAACATGCACAGCATATTGTTTGAGATTTTTATTGATGGTGGATTTTACATATCTATATATTCTGCGTAGACATATGTTTGGAGTGTTGCAAAGTTTCCGCTAAAGCATTTAATAAATAAAACTCACAACTAATGAAAACATCTTTTTCAAGGGAATTTGCTGCAAATATTTAAGCATACCATTTTTACGCAACCGAGTAGTTTAAGAAAATCCAGAAATTCTAATTTTGCGCTATAATTTGGTTTTATGCGAAATCATTTATCGTGACAAAGTATTTTCTGTCAATTTATCTGTTAACATGAAAGTGATACATTTAGTGTTATTTTAAATAATTTTGAAAAGTTAATTTTATTTTAAATGTATTATTCGTAAAATCTAAGACAATGCAGTTAACACTTGCATGTAATTAAGTATTTAATATTTTTTGCCTATATATTAATATATCGCAATATTGAATATAATAAATTTTATATTTACATGACAGTTTATAAAGTACGCACTTTCTTTATTTCGAAGTAAAATTACACTTAGAAGTTATGAATGCATTTGTTATTGGTTGTATGTTGTGAGTGATTATGCTTTAAATACCGATGTTTTTAAAGTGTTATTTTTCTCACTCTTGCTCCAAATGCCTTAAAGCATATTTAATTAAATTGAGAATTTTCTCTGTTTTGATAGAGGCTTTTATATAAAACATTATGCTACAAAAGCAAATTATTGTTACGTTTATAAATTTATTGCATTAGTATTTAAATTTAAAAATGCAAACACATCGAAGTATTTTGTGATTCACATTGAAATAATAATTTACTAAAATAACTTAGAGTATAATGAGTCTGAATGTCTTTATAATTAAAGTAAAGAGAATGAATAAAAATATGAAATCATTCTATAAAACCCGCATAAATATCTGTTTTTACAAGAAAAAATTGAGTTTTATATATTTGTGTGTAATTGATGAATAATGTTTTAAGAAAAGAAATTACATTTGGCCTACTGAATTGCAAATATCGTAAACGTATTGTTTATTTTTTGCATGCATTTTCCCACCCACTAAAAATTCATACATGACTAACAGTCTCGTAATTTTAAATTACGGCTTAATCTTATTTCTCATCCTTCTCGATAATCCTTAAAACTTGCACACATTGAAGGACTGCACATTGTAACAGTGCAAGTTAAGCAATTATATAATCCCTTCGTCACATTATTTATTCTTATATAATTTAAATACCTAATTTCTTATGATGGTATTTGCAAATTATATGAACAATGTTCGGAAGGAAATACGGTTTTTAAATATCACAAAAAGCTTTTTTAATTTTTCCCTCAACAAATTTCATTATATTTGAAACTTGTACAATATATTCGAATTATTGAAAATTCTAAATTTCATTTAATTAAAATTTCTAAATTTTATTCCAATGGAGTTAAAATTATGAGGGTTACGAATGAATCATTGACTAACAATTGAATTGAGTAAGAGAGATATCTTTCGATGTTTTTAATCTTCTGTAGTTTTAAATATTGCTAACTGTTGAATGAAATCTCGAATTTCCGATCTTTACTTTTTGATGACGGGTTAAGTTTCGTCTAACGGTTTATTCAATAGCGCGGGTTGTTTCTTCTAAGAGTATTATTTTTTGTCTAAAATTTGCATCGTACAATAAGTATTAATGTAACTCCGATTATTTTAAGAGTCTTGTAATTTTCTATTAAGATTTTTTTATTTATTTCATCTGAATGGGTTTGGATCGTAGCCAGTTTATTTTTTTAAAGAAGTAATCTTCAACGAAAGAGAAGCCATATTGTTTAATATTAACATACGTCAGTTTGTAATTTTGTTCTTTAAGAGTGATCTATAAATGCCTTGCTTTGTCAAATGTGTTATGATTTTTCAAATGTGTTATGGATGCTGTTTTTATGCTTTAAACGTATGAATATTCAGAAAAGGTGTTGACGATTTTTTGGAATTTTTACTTGTGAATACTGTTAATTATGTTCAAAAGTTCATAGTGAAGCTATAATCTGAAGGATTTCAAAATGCCTTATTTTCCCACTATCAGCTGTTAGCCTATATCAAAAGTTTGCTTCGTGATCAGGGCATTGTGATAGGATACTCTGGAGACATTGTGATACATACTTTAGTGTGAGAGGTCATTGTAAAAAAACATTGTTTTTAAACTTCAATAGATAGATAACTATCGATGAAAATTTCTGAGGTGAGATACACCTATTTAGTGACTAAAATTGCATTGCAACCGCTGTCACCTGTTGGATTTTCATTTTGTACGCTAAGTTAAATGAGAAAAAGTAAATTCTAGCTGTGCGACTGTTGTGTGATTAGCTGAAGATCTTTTTTTTTATTCATGAATTCAACTGATTGTTTTTACACTGTCTGTCTGTGTGGGATGGTTTAATTGTTGCCACTTATGATAATTGACCAAAGACCTGCTTATAAATATTTCCGTGGAAAAGAGCAGTAGTAGATATTAAGTGCTTTAAATTATTTTTCAGCTGTTGAGCTGCTCCCCCAAGAGTATATTAATAATTAGTTTATTTATATAATGAGAACTTCTTGTGTTCCTTATTTTAAAACTTTGAATGGCGAAAACTAAGCAACGAAAACAAGGAAATGTATATTTATTTTGAGTGTAATCGTTTTAAATACTAACACAGCAAGTAAATTTTCTAATTAATACTCATCGTAACATCTTTGCTTTTTTACTTACTATTCAATTCCTACATTGTATATAGTCATTTTACTTTTATCATTATTTATTTTATAAGATCTTATATAGCATAAATACTTTTCGAATGATATAATATATGCTTGGTACAGTTTGTCCTATACAGGACTTTGTGCCATTAAATTTCACATAATCAGTAACTAATTGAATATATTTACGTTAAGCCTAAATACTTTATGCTCTTCGGATGCTATTTTAATTGATGGATATCTCTTCCTAAATATATTAAGTAAATAAATTTATATTGTTCTGCATATTTAAACCATTATTTTGTTTTCAGCGTAAAGTAATAGAATTTTATTTTAGAAAATATATTTAATGTTAATTAACAAACACTTGATTAAAATATATAGCTTTGATTGTGTCAAAAGTTTTAATAACTTTGAAAAGATTACACGTGTTTTTTAAAAGTGCATTTCAGTAAAAAAGCCATTCTTAATAAATTTTCTTCCAGTTCTAAAGGATTATATCTATTTGAAATTAATTGTAGCTTTTTGCTAATGGGTTATCATATAATAAATTCTAATAGATTTTGTACAGCTTAATTCCTTGCACTTGCGAAAATTCATGTAAGTCATTGAATAACTGTTTATCCATTTTCTGTCACTTATCATAAATATTCCGCAACTAAATGAATTCACCTGTACGCATTTTCCTGTGTATTCATTCCATAACACTGATCGTGAATTCCAAATTACTGGCTGGCTTTCAATTAAACAGTTCGAATTTTGTCCTGTATGTATATGTAGAGATCCACTAAAAAATAAGTCTCAGTCGAACGATTTCAAAAATTAATAGTTTTTTTCCAAGCAATCGAAATCCAACCTTCTATTAAAATACTCTTCTAAATTACTGAATGAATTAATCAAACTGAATTAAAACATTCAGTATGATTACCGGCCCATGAGAGAATTTTTCTTGTAACCCATCATTCAAAATCCATAATATGACCTAATAAATCTAGATCTAAAGTAAAAGTCTTACCAGTAAATGAAAAAATAAACCAAATGCAGCTTTCCATTGAATTTTCTCTATAATAAACTTTTTCATTAATTTTTATTTTTCTAGATTCTTAATGTTCTGATAAATTCATTAATGGGTTAGTAATTCAATAACTCCTATGAATTTTTATTTTCAAATTCTTTTGGTTCAATATCGTTTAATGTGTAATTGCCTATGTGTCACTTGTATATATATCGTTAAAATTCTATGTTATCTTATCAAATCACAATTCTTCACGAAACCTGAGTAAGCATTTTCTGCTGGAAACAACGGCCTTCGAAAATTGACGTGTGGGGCTGTAAGTGGCTATGCTTGATATCATTTCCTATCAATCCCTTTAACATTGATTAATTTGAATATGTATAATATCTAGTACTTTTACGAACACAAACCGTTAATTGCAAATATAATAATAACAGAAAAGTCGTTAGAGGTCACCTTATATTGAACAGAAATTTCAATATTTATTCATTTTTTGCTTTTCTTGTGCATCAATTTTTCCATTTCTACTTTTATTTTTAGCTAGGAATATGCTAACTATGAAGAAATTTCATTGCATAATTCATCTGAAAAAATGTTATGTAAAAGAATTATTATAGAAGTCTAATTTCGCCTATAAAACTTGGATTGTTTCAGAATATTAGACAATTTTTTTAAATACTTAAAATGCAAACATGCTTTTCAAATTCTGAATTTTCAGTAATAGTCTTGATATAAAATTAAGTAATATAATTAAATAATAAAATTTTAAAGATAAGTTTCCTATTTTAAAACATTCAATTTTATTTTTTTGTTTTGTCTATAGAAAAAGGAAACTGATAAATGGAAAAAAAAACTTAATGAAAAGCTTATGTTCATTTTTTAAAGTATGAGTAAATACTCGTAAAGTTTTTATTTTGAATAAAATGATAAATTTTTGGTTTACTTGTTTACTTTTCGTTTTGCGAAATCTCTTCTAAGCTCACACATTCATCTTGATACTCTTGCGCATTTATATTAAGTATTTCGATCACAAATGCTGTATTTTTGTAGATGAATATGTTCATGTATCTAAAATTCATTTGCAGTATTAATGGGATAGTTTTCCAAGACAACACTCAAAATATCTAAATTAAAATAAAATTGCAAATAATTTAAAAAATTATGCAATTAACTACTAAAATTTAATGTAATTATCAATCAAGATTCTAAACGTATTTAAAGTGTAATTTAAATTATACTGTGTAATTTAAATGAAGAAAAACAGTGCATATAAGTAATATTTAGAAAAACAAGGGATCTAATGAATTTTTTACATGCGTTTTTTACAGAATTCCATTAATGCTGCGATGTGCTTGTTATTTTGCTTTAGGAATTGGGTAAGTCACTTAATTTTTTTTAAGTAATTATTTGCTTTGTACATATTTGTACTTTTAAGTAAATTAATAGAAGCATTGAGAAATTGAAATGTGTTTGAAAAATTTTATTATTTTGGTGCATCATAAATATCGATGTGTGTGTTTTGTACGACATTTTTCTAAAATTTCGCTGAAAATTTGGTTGCCAAATCTAATTTTTAGAAGATTTATTAATTGGACACTAGAGAGTAATTTGTATACAACCTTACTGTATATTTTGTCAAAATGTATAGGAATTCTGTCTTTTTTCATACTCCCTGCTTATTTTTCTTTAAGATATTGTTAATTTTTAACAATATTTTCGCCAAAAAAGAAAACGTAAAAGAAACTGATTAACTGCATAAGATAACATATTTAGGGAAATTTTAGATGGCAAATATGATACTGTATCTAGGAAATTCTTTCCCTTCTATGAGCCCCAGGGAAATGTATTTTTCCTACTCAATACTTTTCATGTCTCTGAAAATGGTGCATAGAGAAGCGTACTGCTTTTTTATTTTTTAAAAAGTATAGCGGCCGTTTCTGATCTTAAAATTTTTGTTTTAAATCTGTAATAATAATTTAATTGTAAAAACATAAATTAATATTAATGATTAAATTGTTTTACTATATTCTTAATATTATTTTAAAACATTGACTTCCACTGTTATTCATCTTAAAATAATCTGCATGTTATTATTGGAATATAATTTAGTTTATTGAAATGTGCAGTTATAATTTCACTATAATAAAATACATCAATTGTAATTAATGTAGTTTTACGCCTTCAAAATTATTTTAAGCATTTTTTAAAGTTTGTATCAATCAAAATTATCACGTTATAAAGTGACAAAGATGTTTTTGTTTTTTATATTTATGTCCATTCTCAATCGTATTTAACAATTTAAATTTATTAAATTCAAAGGTTCTTTTACTTGTCTGTTTTTATTTAACTGTTTGCTTTTGAGATCCTTGACAAGTTAAATTAAATAAATGTAGATAAAATCAAGAAATTATTAAGCTAAGTGTGTGCTGTATGAATACTAGAAAATTCAGAAACGCTTGTAAATGTTTTTCAGTAAAAACTTGCTTTTTTATGCATCTTTAATCAAAAATGGTTTAAAACCCTATTAAAATCTTGAATTTTACTTATCAAAATAACTATCAAATAAAATTTTGAAAGAACTATGAATACCTAAATATTTCTAAATTTCTATATTTAATTTTTCATACCATGTTGTAGACTATCTAAAGATATAGGATGCTGAAAACAATTTTATGGTCCACTCCGTAATTTGTGTTCCTGAAAAAACTTCTCAAGAGAGTGGACTGTATACCCATTTATGAAAAGGAATGAACCCAGAATTTTCTTGTGAATCTACCACAGCAGAGGCACATTTAAAAAGCATGAACATAACATTTATTTTTGTTCAATTTCTGGGATCTAACACGTGAGACCTTCCTTTCAGAAGGCGCTGTTTTGTGACTTGGGGTCGAAGGGAAACTTATTTAATATAATCTCAAAACAATATTAAACACGTGTATCGGTAATGAAACATTTATAATAATTTATATAAATAAAATTTTTATTCTACTTACGTCATACTTTTGTTTAAAAAAAAAGGAATTCACGTTGTGGAATAAGAATTATGTTAATGTTTGTCTTTCCCCAACTCAAAAGTTATTTCATTTTAAAATTTTGATCACAGTGTTTAGAATTAATTTTTAAACATTGATAATGCTGATTTGAATTCTTTGTAAATATGCACATACTGTGAATCGGTAATTATAAATGACAGAAAATTTCACCAGGTAAATTCTCGATTCAAGGATTAAGTAGGGCTTTTATCCGCACTTTTTAAAATTGTCATCTAAAACAATAGCAGAAGCTGAGAAAAAATACTTACGGTCATCACATCTTTTTTATTTTAAACTACAAAAATATAAATATTCCTATAAAAATCAGGATTTACTTCATCCTGATTTAAAAAATAAAAAAATTACTGTTTTTATCAACTGTAGCAAACTTGTTCTGTAATTTTCATAATAATAATAATAAACAAATGCCTTAGAGTGAAGACCCCAAAATTCCTTGATGATTCCGCTACATCACTCTTTTTTTTTAATCGATTCATATTTCAAACTTGATTTAAATATGCATAGCAGTTTTTTCAAAAGGCTATTTAAATAGCAACTCTAATTTTTTTAATCGCAGTTGTTGCAGGAAAACATAATACACAGGAGATTGCTATACACAAAAGCAGTTAGTTTGGCAGCAGAATAGACAGCACTTTTGCATTCGGTTAGACTTCTAGAGTTGAATTTCACCTTCACCTTCAACTTGAAAATTAATGGCTCGGAAATAACTTTAAACTTTTATCCTGATATACACAGAGAATGTAGGCAAAAATTTATCGTTGTGTGACTACCAAACCAAATCCTAAAAAAACCTAGGGACACTGCCCTATAAATTAATAAACGAAATATTTATTATTAAAACTCTTCCTTTTCAGTGAAGTGATTAAAAAGCTCTTTTCAGACACCGATAAGAACGATTAATCATAAGTATAACGTAAAATTATTTTAAAATTCAAAGATACAAAGATATAAATTACTTTATAAAAAAAGTGTAATATCCGCTACAACCTATATCAGGTTGAGATGTAAACTTTCAGCTAATTTATTATACATAATGAATTTAAATAAATTATTTAAAATTAAGGAATTGTTTTGTAGGAAAAGTTATCATCGAAATTTAAATATTAAAGAAATATTCCTGTTTCACATTATATACCTTAACATGTAGATATCATTAAAAGAATCACAGTAGGATTATTTGGGAAATTTATTTTAAAATATAATGAAATTTATAAGTACAACTGTAAGTAAATCACTTTCAAAATAATACTCTAGCTTGTGCATTTTTAGAAGTAAAGAATATTCTTACGTGAGTTAAAATATAATGGAAATATTTTCATATATTTCCCTATATTCAGAGCCCTCCCAGCGATGATCAAAAGATTCGCTTGGGAGCTCTTCAGGAAAATGGTTTCAGTGTGTAAGAATATTCTTACATTCAAATGAGAAAGCACTTCGTATTTCTGTTTTGTGAAGCACTGTTTTAATCCTTGCTGCCTCCTTGGAGATGAAATGTATATCCCATGGGAATTATTTAAGATTCTGTATTTAGTAATCTTTTTTCAAAGTATTATTTATTATTTGTGCATTTTTAGAAGTAAAGAATATTCTTACGTGAGTTAAAATATAATGGAAATATTTTCATATATTTCCCTATATTCAGAGCCCTCCCAGCGATGATCAAAAGATTCGCTTGGGAGCTCTTCAGGAAAATGGTTTCAGTGTGTAAGAATATTCTTACATTCAAATGAGAAAGCACTTCGTATTTCTGTTTTGTGAAGCACTGTTTTAATCCTTGCTGCCTCCTTGGAGATGAAATGTATATCCCATGGGAATTATTTAAGATTCTGTATTTAGTAATCTTTTTTCAAAGTATTATTTATTATTTGTGCATTTTTAGAAGTAAAGAATATTCTTACGTGAGTTAAAATATAATGGAAATATTTTCATATATTTCCCTATATTCAGAGCCCTCCCAGCGATGATCAAAAGATTCGCTTGGGAGCTCTTCAGGAAAATGGTTTCAGTGTGTAAGAATATTCTTACATTCAAATGAGAAAGCACTTCGTATTTCTGTTTTGTGAAGCACTGTTTTAATCCTTGCTGCCTCCTTGGAGATGAAATGTATATCCCATGGGAATTATTTAAGATTCTGTATTTAGTAATCTTTTTTCAAAGTATTATTTATTATTTGTGCATTTTTAGAAGAAAAGAATATTCTTACGTGAGTTAAAATATAATGGAAATATTTTCATATATTTCCCTATATTCAGAGCCCTCCCAGCGATGATCAAAAGATTCGCTTGGGAGCTCTTCAGGAAAATGGTTTCAGTGTGTAAGAATATTCTTACATTCAAATGAGAAAGCACTTCGTATTTCTGTTTTGTGAAGCGCTGTTTTAATCCTTGCTGCCTCCTTGGAGATGAAATGTATATCCCATGGGAATTATTTAAGATTCTGTATTTAGTAATCTTTTTTCAAAGTATTATTTATTTTTCAAAGTATAGTACTTGTGCATTTTTAGAAGTAAAGAATATTCTTACGCGAGTTAAAATATAATGGAAATATTTTCATATATTTCCCTATATTCAGAGCCCTCCCAGCGATGATCAAAAGATTCGCTTGGGAGCTCTTCAGGAAAATGGTATCAATGTGTAAGAATAATCTACATCAAAGAATATTCTTATATTTCCAGAAAATCAAGGTCGAAAATATTCACTGGACGACTTTATTTTTTGAAGTATAGCAAGATATCCAATTCTAATAACACATTTTATTAAATTTCAAATGATAAATTTAGTAATCTTAATTCCAGTTAATATAAAACAAAAATATTTAAATGTATAAGAACTTAATAACATTGAAGTTTATGTAAAATCAAAACAAAATAAAATTTTAAATTCTATATATTCCAAAAAAAAAAGAAAAGTTTCAAATTATGTAGTTCAAATACATTTTAACTCTGAATTTCCAAATTATACAATAATTGTACAGGGCGTTTAGTCTTTGATTATGTCTTAACTTTGCAAGCTTTCACCTTACCATCTCTTCCAGGAAATAGTTCTACTATTTTGCCAAGTTTCCAAATATTTCTAGGCAAATGATCATCTTTAATTAAAACAGTATCGTTAACCTTAAACTGAGTGATGTTACTTTTAACAAAATTGTAATTAACTGATCGGAAATTTAGTAAATATTCATTTTTCCAACGAGACCAAAAATGTCTCATTAATTTTTCTCTATAATTGAAAGCCCTAATTAAATTCTTCCTGGAAGAGATGTTTGAATCAATTTTTTAAGTCTTATAGAAGGTAAAGATATTATTCTTTTCCCTAAAAAAATGGGCCGGCGTTAAAGCACTTGGTTCATCAACATCTGTTCCAGCATAGGTAATTGGGCGAGAATTAATCATAGCCTCAATTTCGAAGAGAACAGTTTGCAATTTCTCTATGGTTAGGGAGGATTTTCCAAGTGTTTTCCGAAGAGCAATCTTTACAGTTCGTACCATACGTTCGTAAAATCCACCCCACCAGGCAGCTCTCTCTACGATATATTTCCATTTAATACAATTTGAAGAACAAAAGTTTTGAAATTTTGAGTCGTTCAAAATTCACCAAAGTTGCTTCAAATCTCGTTCAGCAAGTTTAAAAGTACGCGCATTATCGGAGAACACTTCAGACGGCAAACCACGTCGAGCAATGAAGCGTCGAAATGCCAGAAGAAAAGTGTCTTTTGATAAATTTCCAACTAGCTCTAAATGAAGCTATCTAGTCACTGCACATGTTATCAACAAAATATATTGCTTGCCGTCATTCTTTACAAACAATGGACCAGCAAAATCAACTTCGATGATTGCAAATGGATGCGACTGCACTACTCGTTCAGTTGGCAATGGAGCTAAAACTTGATCTCCAGGAGAGGAGTTGAATCATCTGCAGATAACACATTTCCAAAGTAGCGATTTTATTGTTTGTCTAGCCTTTAAAATCCAGTATTTTCCTCTGAGTTGCACTAACGTGTGAGGCACACTTGAATGGAATACTCTTTTATGGAACTCCCAAATTAACAATTCAGTTAATTTAGACTTAGCAGGTAGTATAACTGTATGTTTTTCATCAGTTGTTAAATCGTTAAAATAATATCGAGGAATATTTAAATTCTGAAGTTCATTAATTTCATTGCACCACATTAACCAATTTTCTTTTAATTCACCATAAAACTCACCGTCCCAGTCAATACCTAATTCCCATAGTTCTTGTAAAATACACTTTGCTCGAATTAAAATTGGAGAAACAAATCCAGAATGATCAAATATTTTCGCAGCAGTACAGAGAACATTCCTTTTAGTGCATTTACTAACATTTAAATTTGACAACAAAGATGTTAAATCAAGTTCGAGAACATCATCTTCATTATTCCATTTAAGTCCTAAGACCTTCAAATGTGAATCAGGATTTTCATTAATTTCAATCGATGAATCAGAATTTTTCCATAACATTTTAAGTTCTTTCGAATTTGTGTCTAATTTTCTCATAGTCATATTTGCATCTTTCAAAATAGAAACAGCATCAGTAGATAATTGGAAAGCCTCTTCTACCGTAGAACTTCCAAAAAACAGATCGTCTACATATAAGTTATTATTCAACATTTCATATGCAAGAGGATAAGTACTTTTGAAATTCTTAATATGCGTTTTGATAGTTGCTGCTAAAACAAAAGGGGAACAGGTGACTCCAAAACAATGTCTATTAAAATGAAACATTGTAGAGCGTTAAGTTCTATCGCAATTTTTATAATAGATAAAGCATAAATAATTTCTATCAAATTCCGAAACTTGTATTTGTAAGAATGCCCGAGCTATGTCCCCGTTAAATCCTATTTTATGAACTCTAAATTTTAAAATAACATCTACAAGATTAGGATTTAAATTATCTCCCGAAAATAGACATTCATTTAAACTTAAATTATTTCCCCGTTTACTACTAGCATCGTAGACAATTCTTGTTTTCGTACTGGAAGAAGTTTCTTTAAAAACATCCCTATGCGGCATTGAATAACCGACAAAACAATTAGAATCACACATTTCAATAATTCCTTCACTTAACTGCTCCTTCATGACAGCATTATATCTTTCAAATAAAGATTCGTCAGCATTAAATTTCCTTTCCAATAAGCAGATCTCTTTTCTGCGACCTCAAGATTATCACATAAATTTTCACGATAAGTATCCGACTTCCACAAGAGAGGAGCTTCATATCTTCCTTTGTCAAACCGCAACTTATTTTCAAAATCAGTAAGATGATCCGAGTTCACCTTATTCCCTCCCTCATGAGTACTTAAAAAAGACTCAATATTCCATAAACATGTCAAATCATTTGCAACCGAATCGCAAAAAACACTCAAACAGGAAGTCGCACTCTTGAAACGATCATCTGCAATCTGTCCAACTAAAGAATCTCCGAACATCGTTGGCTGAAGGAATAAGTGCTTGCCTATTTTTATTAATTCTCCTTTTAAAGTAGAAAATAAAAAGTCTGCTCCTAACAATATTTGAATGGGCTTAGTTTCATTCCATAAATCAGCCATTTTATATCCGCGCAAAATTAAACTTTCAATTAATTGGGGATCAATTTCTGAATACAATTGAGTAGCACATATTTCGTCCGTAATTAAAGCTTCAATGTTTATACTTGAGTGTGGGAAAAACTTACTACGCAATGTGATATTTACAGATTCATATTCCTTTTCAGAAGGATTTCGATTTGAAAATGTGTAAATAAAAAGTTTTTCTTTTCTTACACTTTTCACGTTTAATGCTTTAGCTAAATCCCTTCGAATAAAAGATTTTTGAGAAGCAGAATCATAGAGTATTCTCGCCATTAATTTTTTAGATCTGTTTTCAATTTGAACTTGAGCGGTTTGTAATAAAGTAGAATAACTATTTAACGAGTTATGTTTGAAGACAGAAGTCATTACCGCTTGATTATCTGAAATTTCAATAGTTTCAGTTTTATCAGGTGGTGGAATTTGAACTGAATTTTTAATTTTTGTCTTGGGACAAAATAATATATTGTGTTGAAAACTTTGACATGTTTCACATGGTTTAATTTTAACTTTACACCGATTTAATAAATGGTTTTTATTTAAACATCTATAACAACGTCCTTCTCTTTTTAATTTAAAACGTTTTTGCTCATCGGTAAAATTTCTGCATTTTAATCCTGCATGCGAGGTTGAGTTACAAAATATACAAGAATTTTTAATAACTGTATTTAGAGTGGCAGCAGTTGGAATAATTTTGTTCTTAGTATATCGCGTTTCGTTTTTTAATCTAGAAGTTTCATGAGTTTTTAAGGAAATTCCTGAAATTGCACTAGCTGCTTCTCGAGATTCAATTTCAAATTTTATGAATTTCATTAATTCGTTTATATCGCCCGATTTACCATGATCTCTTTTACGATTATATTCTAATACTAGATTATAAGGTAATTGTTTTAATAAAATCGAAATTAATAAATGGCCGAAATTATCGGATGCCACACCCATGGACTGTAAATTTCTAATGCTAATTTCACTTTCATCATACAAATGCCACTCTT
The DNA here is from genome assembly GCA_037975125.1 of Latrodectus hesperus. Lineage (NCBI taxonomy): Eukaryota > Metazoa > Arthropoda > Arachnida > Araneae > Theridiidae > Latrodectus > Latrodectus hesperus. The sequence goes on from CM075855.1 coordinate 16,104,192, forward strand.
AGAACAAGATTTAACTGGCTCAATTTCTAAGAGTTTGTTTACAAAACAACTAATTAAATGTTCCGATTTTCCATATCTGTCTTTTAACAAAGCTAAACATGATTTGTAATTTTCTTCCGTTAAGGCAAATCCTGCAACCGTTTTGTGAGCTTCCCCAGAAAGAAATGATTTTAAATAAATAAATTTATCAATGTTATTTAATGATTCATTTGAATCTATAGCACTACAAAAATTATTAAAGAATTCTAAAAATGTAGTAGAATCACCATTAAAAGTTGGAATGTTAAGTTTAGGCAAATTAATAGAAACCTGAAGATGTTTACAACCGTTACTACTTGAATCATTAACATTATTATTTGAAACTGATTCCTTAATTTTAAATTTGGTTAGTATAACTCTAATTTTAATTTTGGAGTCACCTATTTTTTTCTATGTTTTCATCATACTCCATGGAACTTTTAATTTCTGTTTCAAAAACAGCAGCATCTGTTATTAATTTTTCAATTTTTTCATTAAAACTTTTTAGCTCAAGTTGTTTTTCTTCAAATTCTAATAAATATTCTGATATTTGCTTATAATGCATTTCATCTTCAAAATCAAGATTTTGCATAAATGTATCAATTTTCGTTATTAACTTAGTACAAGTTGTTCTAGCAAGTTTTCTTTTTAATTTTAATTTATCAATTGTTTCCATTTCAAATAATATAAATGTACAGTACCTTTAAAGCTTGAATTTACTGTTCTGAGGTTATTCAGAATTCGAGAAAGGTTCGTGAATGTATTCCAAAGGTAACATCAAATCCCGGGTTTCGGCACCAAGAATGAAACAAATCATTTAACCAATAATGAGAATGCCTTTTTATCAAGATTTTCGCAATCTATTATCTGGTGCCCTGGTTCAAAACTCAAAATAATCTAGAATTACGTTTCTCATATTTATTATAAAACAACACATACAAACATAAATTATACTGAATCTTACAGGAGCAATCGAGAAGGGTTAAATTACAAAGACAAGTAAACTATTTATACACATTCGAATGAAGGCAGCTGTGTGGCTCCACCTTCAAGAAAATAGTTCTTAACACATTTTGTTACACATTATTAGAGATACACATGCAGAGCAATCTTCCTACAGATGATTCGTATGCAAGTGCCATTTTAAAGTTCTTGAAAAATTGTCAAATGTGTGTGTGCGTTACATGTGAAAATGTTTCATTTCCATGGAACTTTCTTCTCTTCGAAGGCTGATAACTGGAATCCATTGATGTTTCATTGTGAATTTCATGATGTTGAAAGCGTAATTTTTCTTATCGTAGAAAATCTTTTTCTTTTATTTGTAAAAGTGGAGTTATTTTCGTTTCGTCATTATCAAACGGAAGATTCTAGTAATATTGCCCTGGCTTTCATAATTTTTTTGTGAAATATCAAGTATATTTTTAAATTAATTTTATTCTGTGCAGCCAATTTCTTGCAAATCCAGACAATAATTTATAAATCAAACAAAATTAGTATTTTATTTATATTGATATAATGTTATGCAGCTGTTTTACACATATGTTGAGAGGAAGTAATGTTTATAGTAATAAATAATTTTTTTACTGCCTCTGAATTCATACAAGCAATGAGAAATTATTTCATCTTATTTTAGCAGCTGAATATTTCCAATTACTTGATTACTTAAATGTGATTTGACTTTATTACTCTCCTTTAAATAAATATAATATTCCAGCGTATCATTCCATATTTTGAATTGGTATTGTGTTTGTTAATTTATACTATGCATTTCCATTTATTATTTTTTATAAAATGCGAGTTTTTCCGCTCATTTATATGAGTCGATTTATTTATGAGTAACGTTGTTAAACTGTTAAAGCTTCTTTCCAATATGTTCTTTATTTTATGCTCCAAACTGAACATTATAAAAGCAGCGTTAAATTTAATTTTATTTTCCTTTTTCAAAATGTAAGTATATTGTAAAGTAAGTATAAAGTAAAGATGTGTAAGTACTTCTATACTCATAGATATTTTGTTGAGTAGATAGAAATGTAGGTACTTTATTGTTATCAGTAACCTGGATTTGGAAGCTCTGGGATGATTATTTTGCTTTCTTTTTGCATAAAGTACACTAAATAAAGCTTATCCTTAGCTCATATTAATAATTTTTGTCTCATTTTCAATCAAGTGGAATTTTGATATTCGATTACATTTGATGTTCGCATCAATTCAGTTACGAATACTGTATACTTGAATGCGAAAAATGATATATAATAAATGAATGTATTCTCAAATCTCAAACAAAACAATCGAAATATTTCATTTCAATTTTTATTCAAAATAAAACATAACTTTAATGGAGGTTGAAAAAATTTTATTCCATTATTTCAGATTTATCTGTTAAATTTTTTAGTTTGCCATTTAACCATTAACTGCTTAGTAAAATTTTGATTTCCTTTCAAATTATATACCTTTACAATTTAAATTTTCTTTGAGGATTTCAGTGACCGAATTTACTTGGTACATTTTACTTGGAACTTTTTCGAGTTTTTTAAATATTAAATCAAAAATTTTAAAAATAGAATGAAATTATATTACTTTTAATATGTTTCAATAATTGATATTTAAATCGTCCTACATTATTTTGAGTTGACAATCAAAGAGAGCAATGTAAGTAAATTGATATGAGATTCTAAATTTAAATTTTTCATGCGCATATCAAATTTGTTGAATTTTACAAATTATTTTTCTGAGCAAATTGTTATTTTTTCATATAAGCTTTCCAAAACACATTTTTATTAATAGATAGAGGAAAATATAGATATTTTTATGATTTGAAATCAAACCGTTTATTAATTTTTTATAATTAATAATGAAGTCCACAAGTTCAATAACCTATCATATTTCTAGAATTATTAAATCAATAAAATGCTCAATAAAGCTTACATAATATCTGATAATTGTATAATTATTGCATATAATTATGTAGTGTGATCCGAAAGGATACTCATTCTAACTTTTTATTTCGTTTTGCTTCAAATTAAAAGTATCTTCAACTTGCTGTAAAATTTCGAAACTGCTTCATAATTTGTTATATATAATGCTCTGCGAGGTGTGGTACTAGTTACAAATCAAATTTGGATTTATTTTACGTATTTAGTATATTTTATGAATTATGCAAAATTTTTTAACTTGTATACATTTCATACTCAGTTGATTTTCTGTTTAAAAAAAAACTTTTATCGTTTTATGAATAGTATAGATTTTATAACTACACTGCTCAAAACAATTAAAAGATATTGCGGTTGTAGGTAGATCTTGTGGCTGGGAAACATTTTAGCTGATTGATACGTGGTCGACAGACGTAGTAGGTTATATGAAAATAAATTGCACATGTTTGGCAGAAAAAAATGCATTTTTTTGCGCACTTGTATACAAAGGAAAAAACACAATTTGTGCATATGAGAAAAAAAGAATAAGAAAAGGTGTTGTCTTCAAAGGAAGTCATTTTCAGTTGGGGGTGTGGTTTCCACGGACGCCCAGCAACGTTGAACACCTTTGAGGCAGGGAATCAATGAGGCTATTAATCAAGAGTTGGGGTATTCTGTCCCACTCTTCCAGAAGAGTTCTTTCCAGTTCTTGGAGAGTTTGTGGGGGTGGTTGGTGGCCAGCAACTCATCTTTTTAGAGTGTCCCAAACATGCTCTGTTGGATTCATGTCTGGAGAACACGTTGGCCATTCCATTCGTACAATTCCTTCCTTGAAAAAGAAATCCTCCACCAGGTTAGCACGATATGGCCTGCAGTTATCGTCCATTAAAATGAAGTCATCTTCGATTGCTGCAGCGTAAGGGACTACAATAGGTCTGAGGATCTCATCCCTATATCGGCGACTAGTTAGAGGTCCATCTCAAATGATATAGAGGTTCGTACGCCCATCAATGGAGATGTCACGATATACTAACACTCCCACACCGCCAAATCTGACACTTTCGTGCACGAAAGCTGGATTATTCCTACTGCCACGGTCCCTCCAGATGAAAATACGCCTATTATCAGGATGAACAGAAAAACGGGACTCGTCAGAAAAAAGAACATTGCTCCATTCATTTCTCCTCCAGTTCACATGCTCTGTTGCCCACTCCCTGCGGTAGCGACGATACCTTGATGTTTGTTTAACATATACCATCAGTCGGCGATCATACAGACCTACACCATGGAGTCGGTTTCAGACAGTCTGAGTTGAAACCGTGGTGTCAGAAGCCGAGCGAAGGTGTTGTTGGAGAACAGTAGCGTTCCTATTTCGGTGTCTCCGAGCCATTAACACTAAATAACGATCTTCATTGGGCGTTGTTGCCCGCCTACGACCTTACCCTGGTCTTCGGCCTGCACTTCCAGTCTCCATAAAACGGTTCCAGATCCTGGAAATCACACTTCGTAACACTCCAATGGCTTGCGCTACTCCGGCTTGAGTTTGGCCCCCTTCTAACCTACCAACAACTCTCCCAGCTTCTGAATCGGTTAATTGACTTTGCTGAGACATCGTACTCATCGAAACAAATCAGTCACTGAATACCGATCATCTTTGCATTCATTGTCTTTTATTCAGTTGAAAGTCAAATTTCATTCACTGCTGCTGAAGTGACGTTTTTGACGTCGAACTCAAAATTAGCAAATTCCACAATTTGAAAATCAGAAAAAATTTTCATTTGTGATTCTCTTCTTCCATTTTCAGCAAAAAAAAAAAAATTCGTTTATATCTTTATTTTATGAAATACTTGCAATATCCTTTAATTGTTTTGAGCAGTGTATATAGTTGATAGTTGGAAAGGTTTATCACACATTTTTCTATTCGTTCTTGTTCTACATTTTTGTATGTATGTTCAAGATAATGTTGATATCTATGTCTAATCACATGCATTTTTAAATGGAAGAAAAGAATACTCTGTCCACTTAGTCTTTTTCAATTTAGTTGATAGTTTGCAAATTATATCGATTAAGTAACCAAATTATTTAATAATTTATGTCAGTTATATTAAATGAAATAGTTTTTTCAATAAATATATTTTGATTATCATTAAAGCTATTTATGTAATAACATAATAAATAAATTTAAAAATTGAATTTAATGTGTATTTATTTATTAAATTTATTTACAACTTTCTTAGTTAAGTATTTTGGTGAAAAATATGGTTACATATTTTTTATTTTAAAATTGCTAACATTCCTTTTTTTATATTTTCCTTCGACGTCTCATGGGGTTAGAATTCTGTCTACCCTAGTGTCTTCCTAGAGCTGCTATAAAAACGCATCAAATGAAATCAGAAGTGAGTTCATAACGTTTATATATTTATTTGAAATTGGATACATTTATGATTTAATGTTACATGTTGACATACTGTCAAGCTTACTTTCTTTGTCTCTAAAAAACGCATTTTTTAATTCTTGCTTAAATAAAACTGCATGTTGTCGTTTAAATTAGGCTTTTGTAATCTTATTTTACGAAGATAATTTACTTCGACTGATTTCTTTTTCATTTAAAATGTTTTAGAAGAATTTAAGTATCAAAAGTTTCATTATTTTAAAATTATGAGTGAAGATTTTGACTCCCCAAATTATCACATGGATATTTCATGCTAAATAGATTGATTAACATAAAAAAACAAGAAGTTGAGAAGGGTGATAAAATAGTATATATTTTTTGTTTTTTACTTTTTTGTAATTAAAAATTTAAAAATAAATGTAGTCTGTACTACATATGCATCTTTTATCTTAACAGTATGGTAATTCTAAGATAGAATATCATAGGAGCAATTGTTGTGACTGTAATTTTTTCGCGATTAAGAGAGTAGATTCCTTTGACAAGTGAAAGAAATGTATTAATTCAAATTTAACATGAAGAAAAATTACACTACATAATTTTGCTTTATTAAAGATTTTGTAGCAAATAAGAATAACTGCTTTGCTTCTGATATCCAATATTACGAGTAGTACTGTGTTTAAATTGATTCATCATCAATATACATGTTTTCTTAAGCTGTGTTTCATCATTCGTCTTGCCCATTTGTCTTAAATTGCCTTATACTCTTGTTTAGTAGGAGGAATGAGTTTCAGCCAGTCCATCTTATCTTTCTTTTTTGTGAAATTCTTGCTTGTTGTATTCAATAAAAACTAATATCCTTCTCAGACACATTAGTATACTTATTACATATTTTCTTACATTAATATTATTGATTTCTGTATCTTCAACAGAATTTTACTTGAATTGTATTAGGAATGGTTTCACCTTTTTTGATTTTATTCATTATTTTTTCAGTTAACTTGCTAGTAATCTTGAAATTTACATTTTTGTTAATGACAGATATTTTGTAAAATACACTCGCCTCCAAAATAAGGTACATGTCTTTTTTTATGGAGAACTTCGAAAAACATTTGCAATTAAGTTTATAATTCATATAAATGATAAAAACGATCTGGTATAAATTTACACAAAAATGCTACCTATTTGTTTTTAATGAAAAGAACAAGTATATATGACTGAGAGAAAAATATGCAAGTATCTCTGGCTTTCGTAATTATGAGTGTAAGTTTTATTGAACTTCAAATTTTGTTAATAGATTCGTTGACTGAATTCAGTGAGGTCCGGCTACGTCAGAGAAAAGCAGTCTTCCCGATTCATTAAGGTTGCTGGCGATGGATGGAAATTAGGTTTGTCACATAAATGTCACAGTGGTTGATGTTGCTAGACCTTTAATATGTCTCGCAATATGGTCCACCGTTCTCTGGAATCAATATCAAATTGAAGTTTCTATGTCCAGAAGATACGTTTCATTCAGACCACAAGCTGCAGCACTTGCAGAAGATCCTTTTATAACTCATTCAGCCTTATGGAGAAGAAGCATTTTTGTTCCGCAGTTTTTTGAAGAAATTCCTGTTGCATTAAGGAGAAGAATATTCTCGAATACGGTGCGAAGATGTTATCACTATGCTAGGTTACCAGTTGTATGTATCTCTTTCTTCAGACTTATCTTAGGTAAAAGAACTAGTTTTCTAGACCATCAGCGATATACGTCTCCACTTTTTACAGAAGATTACAAATTCATATGAAATAGCGATTCAAAACCTGTGCTTTATTCCCTGCAGATTAGTTCAAGATACCATCAATCCAACTTTGGAGTTGTGCGAAGAAATCATCTGATTTTCATTTTCTTTGACATCGAGAAGGCATACCAGCGTACATGGCGATATGTAATTCTTCATTATTTTATGATTTTGGCTCTAGTGGTAATCTTCCAATATTCCTACAAAATATTTTATGCTCCCGTGCTTTTAAAGTACGTATTGGATCTTTATACATCCGATACTTTTATACTGTCTGAGGGTGTACCTCAAGGCAGTATTTTAAGTGTTACTTTTTTTAACATATACTCGTACATTAGTAGCATTCTTCATCACCTTTCACCTTCTGTTCTTGGTACAATGTATGTGGATGACATGCAAACATCTTGCCTAAGATCAGGTATGCGATTAATTGAGAGACAACTTCAAACATTTGTTAATAAAATAGCTGCATGGTGTGCAGAGAATGACTTCTTTTTTCTCCCAACAAGAGTTGCTGTGTCCATTTCTGCAAGACAAGCCTTCATAATGGTCCTGTTATACTAATAAATAATACACTTTGTATCGTCCTTTACAGATCTTAGGGGTGTTTGGTTTTTGATTGACAGTCGTAGCGCCATCCAATATCTTTCAAACTGGCCAAGAGTTGGTGATAGGGCCGGAATTGCAATTCTTAGCAAACTTAAGCAGGTCTCGTCACTTTGTGAAGTGCACCTTCAGTGGATTTCTTCGCATGTTGACTTATGGGGGAATGAGATGGCAGATGTTCTGGCGAAGGAGGGTTCTGAAGAGCCATTGCCAGCTACCAATTCACTGATTGAACTGTATTCCATTAGAAGACATGCTGACAGGCAAATTTGGCTCGTTCCTCCTAGTCATTCTTGGTATCAAGCAGATTGTCCTGGAAGATCCCTTGCTTTTGATTACGATAGATTTCTTCAGACAACACTTTCCCGATTCCTCAGAGCACACCTGAAAGAACTTACATTCGAGAGAGGTCTCAAGGTGCACCCGAATTGCCGGCTCATTTTGACATTTAGGACATCACCGGCACATATCCTTAAGTGCATGTGGTTGTCTCTTGAGGACCTATATAGATCTCCTACGCTTAGTTTCAACTTTCTAAAAGTAAATGGACTTGTGGACCTCGTCTAGTATATCAATATAGACACAGTATATTCCTATAGACATTCCTATAAACTTGAGATGAATGCAGTCTCTCAGTTATTAAGCTAAAATTATATCTGACACTCACCACTTATTGCACTCCTTGTCTACTACTCCTGCAATGAAGGGATTATACGATGCTTGACCCTTCAGGATCCAACCTTTTCTCAGTCGTACTAAAAATTATCTGTTATTAACAAATCTATTTTAAATACACTGTGGGAAAAATTCATCAATTTGGCTTCTGAAAATATTTATTATTCAATACTTAAAGAAAATTTGTCATCAGTGGTGTTTATTATTTAATGAAATTTCTTTCGAATATATAGAGTTAGAATCCATATAACATCTTTGATAATAAAATTTTAATAAATTCGAAAGATGGGGAAAATTGATTTGTGATATGTGAAGCACCCATGTTATGCTATGTTTTTAAAATGTTCATTAGTTTCTGGTACTAAATATAGTTAATTGCAAATTTATTAAATCTAACAATTTTTAACTGAAAAATTGTGTTGGATTTTTGTTGGATTTCATGAATTACCAAATTTTAGCTTGGAAAGAGAACAGATTGGATTTTTTTACATGATGGAAAACAAAAATGAAATTATCAATAAAAACCATTCCTTTTTAATGATAAATTAATTTTTATTCAAATTGAAAACTATTAAATAATGATAATATTAGATAAACAAATATATATATATATATATATATATATATATATATATATATATATATTATATGAAACAGCTGGACTTCTCGTGAAATTATCTTTTCATAATATAATTTATTAATAAAATTTTACTTCTAAATGAAACACACTGGCTGGATATAATTCCAAAACTAACAACAAATGAAGGTTGCAAAACGAAATTGTGGCAATATATTTTTGTCTGTGTAATATATATTTGCTAACAACCTCAAGAAACCAGATAGGCATGAGAATATACAATACATTTGTGAAATGTTGGTACATCAATAACCAGTGTATCTGCCAGAATATTAAATACAAGCAGACAAACGTACTGGTGATAGATATCAGCTTGTTGGATGCAGTTATATTCACACTGCAGTTTATTGGCAAATACAAAGGCAGTTTTTGCTAATTGTGAATGATGTCCTATATATATTTGATTGGTGATCTACCACGCAAAAGGCAACAATTTAGCACTCTAAAGCATGTTGCATTTTAACAGTGGTATGAATGGAGTGACATGTAAGTATTCACGGACAAACATTTAAAGCTTTCTTGCAATGCTTTGACCTTTAGCGATAATTATTATTTGTCGTCAACATCCAGTGTTACAGGCTTTATCGTTTTCATCGTCTTATAGAATACCATGTTTCACTTAATACTTAATTAGGTACTTTTTGCAGATAGGAAGAATGTATTTGTGAATTAGCGTTTATCTTATATTAGAACTATAATGCTTCAAAATCGTAATTATAAGAAAAAATTATACTATTTCCACATACATTTATAACACAAATGAAGAATTTGTACTATATTTTGAAACTCTACGAAGACTCATCTTTGCAAAACTTACTGATTTGTATGTATTTAAAATTACAAAAAGCTAAAAATGTTTACAATTTTAAATTCATACAAATCAATAAGTTTTGCACCTTCAGACTGATACGAATGAGAAATTTATTCATTGCTATATAAATATAAATGTTTGCTTCATAAGAATATTGTTTGCTAAGCATGTTTATAATAGATTTTTTTACATTTCAATTTTAAATTATTATCTAATTAACTTTTTATCACTCCAGGTACCACTAAAGCTACGCTTGTTTCAATACCTATAGTCAAAGTCTGAAGAAATATTTACTGAAGCTTCAAAAAAAAAAAAGAGTTCATTGTATGGATCTGCTGACCTTTCACTGCCGAGCTTGCAGCCGAATGGTTAGCGCTCTTGCCTTCGGTTCAACAGTTCGTGGGTTCGAATCCCACCTTGGGCATGGATGTTTGTAGTGGTTCGGAATCCACTTTAAACCGTAAGTCCCGGTCTAATTAGCCCTCGTGTGCAAAAAATGACCGTTGAGCGACAAACAAACCAAAGCTGACGTTTCACTTCAATTTAATTGTGAAGAAATTAAAAGAATTAAACATTTTGCTTTAAAGTACAGTAATTAAATTTTTACTTTATTGTTACCATGTTTAAAAGTTTTAGGAATAAATATTAATTATCTTAAGAATAAATTGATAACGGAAAGTATATTTAAAAGTTGAAAGAAAATATATATTATATTGTTAACTTTTAAAATATCTTAAGAACTGAATATAATATGTTGAAAAATAGATGAAACTAAAATCTAAAATGAAATTGTTATATTTTAAATTTTTTTAGTTATAGTAAACTTTCCTTTGTGGTGTGGCGTCTTTATTTCTCTCACCGAACACATAAACATTTACATTTTTTTCATTGAACGAGTGTTTTGTATTTTTTTCCATAGCAGATATTTGTGGAAAAGTATTTACTTAGATATAAAAAATGAAGATACATGCAGCCATAAATTAATCGTAATGGAAATATTTCATTAGATAAAAAATTAATTTATGGTTCACATAACATTAATGACTCAAGGTTAAAATACTGTTTGATCATTAGTATCCTAAATTAAATGCGTATATAAAATTAATCACATTATTTCATAATCTTAAGAGCTGCATACTTTGGTTTAAAAAGGAAATCGATTTGCTTGTGTATTGCTGATGCAGTTCTTCAGTGGGGAAATCAGTGATTTCTCCAATAATTTCTTCATTTGCTTAAAGTAACATGAAAGAAGACAGAGTTTTAAAGGAGCTCAGTGGTTGACCTTATCATTTTGTATTTATTCAATGACACGAAATGATGAATGTACTAAAAGATTTTAGATGCTAAAGAGTCAGCCAGAAAAATCTCACAGTAAACTAATAAGTAATTCGTACATTTAAATGACTCCCTAAATTTACTTATAGTTTATAGTAGTTTCAAACAATTAAAAACAATTTGTCCGTTACAAGTTTTATCGTAATTTGAAATGAATTTTCTTAGAAATATATATGTATTGCTGATTGTGTTTTGGTAAATAACTTAACGTTTTTATTTTGCTTGAAATATTGTTCAGATTTTACTAAATTAACTGGATCGTCATTTCCGCAATTTTCTACTTATCAAAATCAATTTTATTTCGATCGATTTAAATCTATATTATAAAAATTTATCAAAATGGAAAATTACAAACCGTGGAATAATTACTTCAAAATTTTAAATTTTAAAACTATAAAAGTTAAAAAATGAAACTGAGTAATTCCGTACAATTAAGGCTCTGATATTTTCAATTCAGGGATTCAAGTGTCTGCACAAAGATTTATAGTGTTTGAAATAATTCTTGCGTGTCATCCATTAGTAAATTCAAAAGTAAACGTTGAAAAAAAGTTTCAAACGTAAAAAGAAAAAGTTTCAAACGACAATAGTCTCAAAAGTTCTGGTTGAACAATATTTTGAAGTGGATTCGTGGTAGTGGTATTTTTTGTTTACGAAAGCCATTCATGGCAGGAGTTACAGTTTAAATAGTTTACAAAACTTGAGTGGAAATTGAATCATTGTGATAACTGTTTAAAAGTTACCACTTCTGCTTAATCAATGAAAAAATTATTTTGAAAAATAATTTACTGCCAAATATTAGACTTCTCTAACATTAAAAAAGTAGTTTTAGTGAAAATACTTGATAGCAACCAAAAGTGAGGACTACAATTAAATACTGTAAATTGAATATAAACGGGAATCTGGCATTTTATAATTAGTTTTTGTTGTTAAAAAAAGCAGGTGGAGATTATCTAATCTTTCCATAAGTGAATCTAATTCTTTATATGAATTCACCTTAAATGGCTTTTGAGTAAGTTTACTTTAATACTAATATCTAAAAATATTTGTTACTCATTTTCTGTTGGTAATTTTGTTCGGGATATAATACGAAATATTTTTGTGATGTATACTTTTTTGTGAAGTGTACAAATTATGAAAAAAAATTAATGCAGAAGTAGTGGCCATTGTTTTAAAAAAATGCAAATTTTCAATTATTTTAAGACCTTGTAAGGAAAGATATCACAATTCACAAATTCAAGGAAGAATTAAAATGCAGGGCTTATAATTAAAATATATGAACAGTTCCAGTTTTTCTCTTATTTTTTATTTATCAAATTTCTTTTTTTTAATAAAATTGCATAATTACATTGGTCCGTCAACTTAAAATTGAACGTCAATATTTTAGTTGTATTGATTTAGTCCTTTATATAATCATAGATTAGACTTATGTTTGTGGTTGTCTATTCAGTGAAACCGCTTTTAAAATCTGAAAGACAGTCAAGTGTGCAGGTTGAGATATATATATATATATATATATATATATATATATATATATATATATATATATATATATGGTACCTCTTCTCATTTTACGCCTCATCAGAGTGGAAATTAGAACCTTCAGATTTATATCATATGTATCGCATTGACATATTTCCTTTTTTTAATGTATACTTTTTTGAAGATTTGGTTCGTACAATCTTCTATTTACAAAATGAAGTGGTGAGGTTGACCCCTGATTTGAATTCTCCAATAGTACCACTTTAACAAGACAATTTCTAAGAAACTTAATGGGTTTAGGGCCATCCAATAAAATAGGCTGCAATGCTGGGTGCTATCTTCAGAATTCGAGAGCATATTTTCTCATTGACCGGAGTCATGGTTGTTAATAAATGGAAAACTGAATCTTGAGTAACATTTTTGTTTACATTTCAAAATCCATTTACTATTGATCTTTTCGCAAAGCGCAGCCTGTAACTTTGAAATGGTTCTGTAATTACGCCTTTCTAAGCCTATACAATAAGGTTCTATGAGAAAGAATACTAAATTTCAAAGGAGATACACAGGACGTTTTGACACAGGACACAGTCAAGTTTAGAACTTACTGTATATTTATCGTAGAAATCTAGTTTATCATGGACTTTAAAATATATTTATATTAAACTTATATAAGTAAAGTTAACGTTATAGGTTTCTGTGTGTCTTTTCTGATTGAGGCTTCTAAACATAGGCAATAAATTCGTGATTTTGAATCGCAATCTGTGCCGTGGTTGATCCGCGAGCAGGCGATTCCGTTTTCGAAGATTCACTAAATAAAAGATGTGCCCGGTGGTTGTGGGTTTAATGAAAACAGCCTTTAGTGTAACATTTTAATTATTCAAAACAGTTACACACCATAACAGATACACTACATTAAAAGGATAATAATAACGCATCCGTTGAGTTTGAAATCAAAAGCCTAACTGTCTTTCCTTCTCCCAGCTAGGAGAGCTCTCGGCAAGGAAAAGAGAGAAATGTCACAAGGAATCAGAGGCCTGTGGTAGATTTTCGGGCAGGGTGTGCAGAGAACAATAATAATAAAACCACACAAATGTACATTAAACACTTCTTTAACATTTTATTTATTTGTACACAAAATCAATACGTCTAACCATATTACTAATAAAATCATCAATTACATAATCAAAAATCTCTGGATTTAACTAATAATTGTAACATCTTTTTCTATTGTAATTGAAGATAAATTGCTTAATCTATCCTGGCTCATTGTAGTGCGTGCATAATTTTTTACTCATTTCAATATTGACAATCTCTCCACCGAAGCAGTTGAAAATGGAACTGTACAAATTAAATATGCCAATTTACTTCACGTAGGGCATCTGTCAAATCATTCAGCATTATATGCTGAATAAGTCTCGATAAATTCATTTTGTGATATGACTCACTTCGATAAAGAACGCATAATTCATTGGTTAGCTTTATAAAGTCGAAATATTTTGCATAAGCGTTCTTTAATGAATTAAGGCATTAATCCGGAAATTTACTTTGATTTTTCTTTTAAAAAACCTGAAGTTCACAATTGTACAAAAATTTTGAGCAAATTTTAAACGAACATCTAACTGACAATAGAGTCCATTATTTCATAATATAAAATGTTACAATATTGGTCTACACTTGAGTTTTGTAAATTTATACGTTTTTTTTAAATTTGGTGGACCCACTACAGAAATGGTCTCTTCATAAACTTCGTCAAATGCAACAGAAGTTCGCATATTTTGAATTTCATCTTTTTCTTCTATTTATTGATTAGAATATGTTATATTGATGTTCTATTCGATATTTTACAAAATATCAAATAGAACTTAAATATAACTAGACACTTTGGCAAAAATATTTAGATGAAAATTACTGTTAAATTCTTAAAAAAAAAAAAAAAAAAAAAAGGTGATAACTGTTTGCAATATTAATTGTATCGTTATCCCAGTCTTCTGGATTCTCATTGATATTTTCAAATAAATCTGATAGACCTTGCCTTTCGCTTTTTATGGTACTTACCAAACGAGATGAATAATTTAAACGTATTGTAGGTAATTTTGAAAATTTTCTATTTAATAATTTCATTTAAGACATGATTTCTTTTTGTGGACACCAGAAAATGAGATTATGCCAGAAATTGTTGCAAAAAATGCAATCTTTCATAAGCAATACAGATTGCGACAGAACTAAATTAACTATATGTGCGCAACAATGCACCAATATAGCTTCTGGGAAATTGTCTTTTCCTTTTTTTCTGCGTCCCCTTCAACTCTCCTGCCATGATTGCCGCTCAATCGTACGTTTGAGCAATCAGTTTGCTCTCACACCCTAAACTCAAAATCGTTTCTTGCACAACATTACACAGAGCTTCCGCTGAACGATCATGACTAACATCTTTAAAAAACAAATATCTTTCCACTGGTGCACTACAATTATTAATATATCCTAGCACAACCAATAATTGCGATTTGAGAGATCTCAGGTGTTTCATCCAGCATAATAGCAACGAATGGCGTTTCTTTTACTTCATTTCTAATTTCTGAAATGTTTTTTATCGATGCAATTATATCATTTTGTATTCTATTAGAGGTTCCAGAAAATTCACTTGCAGTTCTAAGATGGGTTGCTGAAAATGTCATACTTATATAGAATTAATAACTATTAATTCTATATAATTTCCTCGATTAAAGGAATTTATATTCTCATTGTGTTCACAAAATGCATCGTGTTTTGCCAAGTAGCAAACATCTATTAATCTCTTGAGAATATTTCTATTGCTTGTTACTTTTTCGTCGTGTTGAACAATCGATGAAGCCGTTTGTTCTAATAGTATTACGGTGTTCATGTGAGATTGTGTTTTTCATGTTTCTTTGCAGCTTCGTGGAGATGATTTAAATCACTGTAGCCTTGTTTTGTCCAAATATTCTTATCCAATTCAATTACAACAAAAAGTAAACTTGGCCAACAGTACAACTTATTTCATTCACTACAACCGGTAAACCATTTAAATTTTTCATACATAGATTTTTGAAAATATCGTACATGGTTTCCTTTAATCATAACGTTTTGCGATAGATTAATATCTGGTATCGGTCTACTTAGTTAAGCTAATTCGTTTTTTGTAGTAACGTCTCATCTCAAAAATGGATTTTCCAATAAATCTTTAATTATTGAGACGTGTGTTCCCATTCTAAAATGGGTTATTTATTATGAATATAAAATTAAATAATGCAATAAACAAAATATTTACCTACGAGTAGTCTAGGTATAAATATAAAAACAACTAAACTTGCGACAATTCTACTGCTGCAGTGCCTCATCAGGATGCTCATTGGTGGCGACAAACCGAATCTCTATTCAACGTGCAGAGGATTTCACTGCAGTTTGGCACAATAGAACGAACTGTTTCTTGTTCTGTCAGGGGATTAAATTATATTTATTAAATTAATAAATATAATTTAATCCACGTCCAAAATTAATAATATTGTTTTTAACAACATTTGGAAATCATATATTCTGCGAAAAACATCTTGACAATTTTTAAAAACAAGAGCATGGACATGGCGTTACAGATATAACTTATATACTGTCTGTAGGACACAATGAATGGTAAAATTTGGACTCTCCTAATAATTTTTTTAACAAAACAAAATTGTTTTTCAGCGACTTATTGGCGCAGCATGTCCGATTTTGGACCTTGCGCCATAAAACCCAACCAAGCATCAGCGACTTATTTCTATAACTATAATACATCGCCGCGAGAGAAATTACGACGCTAAAACATTTTCCTTTATCTATTATTATATTATCTTTTATATTTTCATGAGAACAAGTCTCTTAGTTTTATGCAAAATCCATCCCGATAAATTATAGGAATTTGCAAATCAATTTAAAAAGACAAGCTTTAAAGGTTAAATTTTTATCAAGCTAAAAATTATGATTTCAATAATAGGATAACAGTGTAAAATAAAAATCAAGAAATATACTTAGTTTTGAATTTTATTACAAAATTATAAATGAATTTATTAGCAAATAAATTTTATGTATAGTGATTAATGAAGTCTAAATGATGGAAAATAGCAATATATATATATATATATATGCATATATATATATATATATATATGCATGCGCAATCATGCATGTGTAAGTCTGTACACACACACACACACACACACACACACACACACATATATATATATATATATATATATATATATATATATATATATATATATATATATATATATATATATATATATATATATATAAGCTTATAGAAATTTCTCTTTTAACAGATTCTTCAAGAATTTTTTCAAGCGAATATTACCTTTTACTTTAATTGTACTCGTAATATAATTTGAAAATAATTCATATTCTAAGAATTGTCAGTATTCTAAAGTTATGAATTAACTGTCGAACGCGCGCGCGCGTTGTTCTCTAAAATTGGGGAAAAAATTTAAACTAATCAGCTAATAACGCTTTTCAAAGGTTCCGTTAGATTAATTAGTTTGAATCCTCATTGTATGTGTGTATAACGTTGTCATAATTTTAAGGATATCTAATGAATTCTCTTCATTTTTTTTGACCATTGTGAAAGTCGGAAGATTCTTAGACGACATCCAGTCATTACTTCCTCTGCCCCACCACCCTTTTACATCCGGGGAGGAGAAGGGTGGCACAGAGGCGAAGGAGTTTTTTTTAGTTTAGTTTTTGGAGTGGAATTCCTGCGGGGGTGACGGACAGAGAAGACCTCGCCTTGTAACAAAATGGCTGTTTTTTTTTAGGCTCCCGAAGCCTACTTAGATATGGCATTATTATACTCGTTGAGACGCCTGTCTCTTTTTGTCTAACTAACCAATTAGTTCGGCTTCTCAAGCCGTGTTATTAATAAATGTTTTGTTATTAGAGACATCAGTCTCGAAACTAAGGGTTAATTAATTGTTTGAGCTTCTTAAGCCAAATTTGTATGTGATTCTTCAGAGTATTTGAGACGCCAGTCTCTTATGAATATATTTATCGGCTTCACAAGCCATATTTGATTTTTAATGTATTTTGTTATGTGATGCTTAGAAAATAAATTAAAAATTAGCATCTGACATAGTGTTATCGTATTCTTTCCTCCAAGACCTACGCAACAGAAATTCTTTCATAACGGATTACCATTTCCGATTTAGAAGGAGGGAGAACGTTTTACTACCATGAAGATCAATAGTACTATTTTATTAACTTTGGCTCAAAATATGATCGACTCCATGTTGAATGTTCTTTTATGCATCAATATTAACTTTATACTTTTGATTGAAGGATGAATATAAAAAATTCAGAGCTACATTATAATGTCATTTGTACACATCATTTTGGGAAATATTATGAGAAGCAAAATGACAATCGCCACAATTTAAACCAAATATAACAATCGATCTATAAAATCCAACCCACCTAGCAGTGTTTATTGCTCCAACGAAAAGGAAAAGACCCAATCACGGTAAACGATTGTATGATTTTATCGCTTAAATTTCGGTATTAATTATGGAAAACGCGTAACACTGGAAACGGTATTACTATGAATTTATCAAAGAAATAAAGTTTTGCTTTCTATCGAGAAACAGTGATATTACTGTCACTAAATTTATCATCGATTTTTTTTTTCTTTTAATAATTTTTTCACATTTGCTTTCTATTACATTAGCTTTCGTGAACCGAAACTTTTGTTATCTGAGTTAAAATATGCGTCAAGATTTGATATTGAAATAGAACTTTTGCTTTTTTCATTTTTAAGCCTTTATTTTATTAAAGATAATTTTAAGAACAATCCTTGCCAAAGTAAATGTTCCTTTATTATTTCTTGACTTGAACAAATTATATTCTTTACGGATATATCAGAACCATGTTTTGTGAGTTTGCAAATCAATATTTTTCTTTATAAGCTAAAATAGTTGGAATATTTTGTTGTCGTATAATTTTAACACGAAAATGAAAGAAAGTTTTTAATTATATTTAATTTTAATAAAAACCATATTTTTTACAATATTTTAATATATTTTTAATCTTTGACCTAATCTTATATGAATCCACATTTAAGAGATATAAAATAGGAACTACTTAAATCTAGCTATACATTCTAGTACAACATTTCATTCTTCACGCACACTTTCCAGGAGTTTCCTCCTCAATTATTTTAAAAATAAATACACACACACACACTCACACATAATTTCCATTTACTTATCACTTGAAAATTTTGAGTCAACTTTCAGTTTTATATATTGTATTATAAAAACACAGTTTTTAAATTCTAGTGTTAAATGTTTTAAATCATCCACCGTATGTTCAGCCCCTGAAAAGATTCTTAATTGGCAATGTGTCACACATTTACACATAGCAATAAAAATATTTTAACTCTTAGCATCCCACTCGATGGTTATGCAGGCTAAACCAGAAAAAAATCTCTTTTGTTGTTTGTTAATGAATAAGCTGGAACTTGAGAACATCACTCTTAATTATTGAGAAAAACCACCTGTTCAATAGAATTCCAAACCTACCGCAATGCTCTCACATCTCTCCTAAGTTGCCGCTATTGAATCCTATGTTTTCCAGGTACGGCAATAAAGAGTTTCCGCTCTATGTAATGTGTGTATAAGCTTTTTAGTACGCCTTATGAAAATTGCAATTTTAGTCCGTTGTACAACAACCATATTTTCCGGACTTGACAAAAAATTATATCTTTCTGGGCACTGATGATCTTACAATGAGTTAAAGTGAGATCCCAAAATATTTCACGTAATAAAATTTTCTGGACTGGAAAAACTTGTAAATACTAACTTATTGAAAATTTTACATGAATACATTTATTAACTTCAATATAGCTATTCAGATAATGTTATCCCCAAACATGTTTTTAAAAATAGAAACATGTATTTATAATTAACTATTGAGGAAATAACAATTGACACAAAATATTAATAAGACTAATACGAATAATAGATACAATTATATAAGATATATTTCTGATCTATCATATTTTCAATATTGCACTGACTTAATGCATTATCTTCTATTCTTTTTTATGTTAAGAATTGAAACAAAGATTAAAACATAAGATAAATTTCTGATTTATTTTATTTTCAGTATTTCTCTGATTGTATGCATTATATTCTATCCTTTTTCATGTTCTTAAGAATTTAAAATGAAGATTAACATTATTCATTTTTTCCTGAATTGTGAATAATAGGATACACAAAATTATAAACTTTCTTATAAATACGAAAAAAATTTTATGAGCAATAGTTCATACAGTATATATATATATACTTTCGCTTAAAGACTATCTAAAGATAAGTGCGTGTATATATATGTATTCGCACTTATCTTATAGATAGATAGATGCTTGGTCTTAAATGTACAAAATGCGCATAATACTTGTGCATTCAAACTGCATGAAGTAACATGCCGGTCGATGGTGGTTAGCGTTCCTTACTTCTAGGTTATAGGTCTTGGATTCGAATCATGGTTCGGGCTTGTGTGTTCTTTTTTCTCTTTTTTCATCCTTTTGAGATGAGGATTGACTGTGACCCACCCTTTAAATGAGTTAGTGAGGGGGGATGACGTGAATACTCGTTTCCGTGACTTGGTTCACAGGTGCCCAACGGTGATCAATGAGTCGCAGTTTCAAGGCCTTGTTAGTCACCCAGTGACCACCGTCAAAAGAAAACATTCAGTAATATATAAGAAATATATACATACTTTAAAGCTGCATTGATTAATAAAGTATTCATTAAAGATTGTCTTTATTTTTATGAAATAAATTTAGTAAAACATTTGCTTTTCCCTCAAGTTTTAAGTGGTATAATTTGATGTTCATTTATATATGCAATCATGCTTATTCAATAAAGTTTACTTTATATATTTCATTATTTTAATCTAAAACAAAACATTTTTGTTATTTCAAAAAGTTACTGATTAACAAATTTTTACCCATTGAATAGCTCAGTAAAAGTTTTAATTACAACATAACTCTATGGAATAATATGTTCTTGCAATAGCTAATCAATATTTTTGCAAATGACATTTGTTTAATTTTTAATTTCTTAAAAAATGCATTCATGCTATTTTTCTGCAATCTAACAAACAAAATTTAATTAAAAGTTCCATTTATAAATTTTATGTTATATCCTCTTTTAAAAATTAATGATGCTTTATTACCTTTTATCAAAATTAAAAAATTTTTGACTTGAAAAATACCTTGATATTACGTATGAATAACACATTCAAATGATCAATTTTGTTTTTCTATAAGAAAAATAATCTGATATTTTCAAGGTATCTAAAGATATTTAACACATTTATAACCAGAATTTATTAATACTTTTAAAATATTAAACATCCATAAAAGTAAAGAAACTAAGAATAGTCCAATTATGGCTCAGGAGAAAAATAAAAAAGGGATTTTAATTTCAGGAAGAAGAAAAACTATTCGGAATGGCACAAGTCGTCTTCTAATCCTGAACTGAACCAGAAACACATCTCTGGTCGAAACTTGAAATTTAGGCTTGAATTTTATTTCCGTGGCAGTTTTGATACCACTGCAAGGGATAGAGGGGGAAAGAAAGTGCGTCTTTCATGCTTCTTCCATAGCAAAACGTTTCATACCTGAGGAGTTATGATCCAATCTCTTTCAGGTGACGTCACAGAAATGAGGCCTTAAGCGCGGACCCATTTCTACTCTGTCCATTAAAACTTTTCCCCATCAACATCCACTGCAAGAACTGCTTCACCTTTTAAAGTAAGGATTGAGATTTATAGTCCACGCTCTAATGGCAAGACTGCGGGTGGAACATTTTGGAATATTTTCTATCCGCCGCCAACCCTGATCCTTGCCTTCTCACAGCTGTGCCTTTCGTCTGGTGATGTCCTTGTGGGAGCTTTCCAAATGGCTTTGAAGTACGAGTTTATAAAATTTCACTTTCATTGAAGAAAATCCCTGCCCATTTCCCGTCTGAAGAAATCACTTTCGTAAGTGATACAGATTGGTGTTTTACGTGTCATTAACTCCTGATGTAAAAAGATTTTCCTCGTCAAAGAGCAGAAATATTTTAATACTACTGAATGTTTTAAGAATGCGTTTGGTCAATTAAGTGCTCTATTCTCCTGTATAAAGAAAATATAATTACTAATCTAGGTGAATAAGAACCAAACGAAATATTTTTAAGTTTTATTTTAGTGAAACGTTTGAAGCAAGTAAACTTTCATGTTCAAAAATTTTAACTATAGCTTTTATAGTATTATTTTAGATATATAATTATGCACTCAGTTTCACACACCTGATTTTATGCACAAATAAACACAGCATACGTATATGAAATATTGCTTAAAGAATCTATTCCGAATTAGGATGTAATTTAATTTCTCAACGATATGTTTAGTATTAATAAACTTAGTGTGGTTATTAACAATACACACATTTATAAATGAAAATATTATCCAATTTTGTAATTAAATATTAAGGGGTATGTTTTGAAACATTTGGTATTATTCTGGAATCCCTTATCAAATTTCACCTCCTATTTGAGAGATAGATAGTTTCTTTACCTTCCTTATTTATATCACAGCATTTCTTAATATATACCTTTTTATTTATTTATACTAAAGTACAATTTTTTTTTTAACACAACAGTAATTTTTAACATTATATCCAGCAAAAATGACTCAAAATTGTAATCGCAGTAATTGTAAGTAAAAAAAATTAAGGAATATGATCTGAAAAAAAATTATAAATAAATTTCTTATTATATATATCAACTAAATCTTCCTCAGAAATTGAATAGAAATCGGCTGCATTGAATGGAGTAAGGCTTATATTAAGATGATGCTCTCTAGCCGACATAATCTATTTTTTATTTCAAAATTTTAATTACAAAGCGTGTAATTAATTTAAATCGCTGATAATGCGGATTTGAACTTCTTGTTATTGGCGATGTCATAAATGTAAACAATATAACAGTTCGCTCTAGACCGCTTCTTATTTCTAGAACGAAAATATAAGGTGTGGTTCGCTTTCCCCCTTTTTAAGTAATCTGCAAAACTACTAGGAATAAAGAAATAATATTTAAGAGTTTGGATACTCTTATTTTTCAAAATTCCCAAAATGTAACTCTAAAAAAACAATTTTTTTTGAAAAGTTATTGAACTTATTTCACACAGAATTCATTTATAAGGTTATGCGTATTCAAATGTGTGTACTCATAGTAAAATGAGTGTACTCAAAACTCGTACGATTCACACGCAAATCAAGACTGCGATAAAAGGAATGACATGCGAAATGAATGATATTCGTTGCAAGTCCAAGTGAGTTCTTCCAGGAAATATATTTATGGAAGTATGATTGAAGAGACATAGTTATAGAAAAGATGTTCGATGCTCGATTTGTTTTGTTTGTCAATCAAAGGTCATTTTTTGTCTGCCAGGTCAAATTAAACCTGGATTTATAGAATAAAATGGACCCCAAATCATAGTGGGACTTGATCTCACGAAGTGTTGAACCGAATGCCAAAGTCAGTATTTGGACACCCATGCAAATGAGGATATTTACTGTCCTGACTTATATCACTACTTCTGTACATAAATATCAAGTAAGAAGCAGCATTGGTACATTTTTCGCACGCAAGATTCCTCGAAATTCAGATCTGACTGAGCTGAGCGAAGACGGTGCAATAGTTGGATACCATAGAGATGGTCGTTCTTCCAATGACGTATCCAGTGAGTTAAGCATTCCAAAATAGAGTGGTTTGTGATTAAGGAAGGTAAGTGTTGATTATCAGAATGGGATTCGACACTGCAGACTCACGAAACTAAAAGATTAAAACCAATTAGCGCTTCCCAAAGAAATTCAGAAAACCCGTAAAACAGCAATAGTACACATTCTCCAAGAATCACCAGATATTGCTATTTCGATTTTTTTTCTTGAAATATTAGTTTCCTTACGATTTACTTAGTTCTCATGGTTGTTCCACCTCTCATATGTATTTGATTACAAAATCCAACCCCGATGCCCGGTTAAGTTGATGCAAAGCAAGCCAAAATTACACCGAAAACTGGTTCTTTGGAGTGGTGAATTCAAGTTCAAGCTTTGCAGTCGGCTATCAAAGTATGGGGTTATTTACCTGGAATACGCCTTTTGTTATGTATTCACATTGTACTTGCAATAATGTTTGGTGAATGTTTAATTATGTCTGGAGATGTTTCTTATAGTATGGACCCTTGGTTCTACTCTATTATTCTAGGTATAACTGTGATTCCAATTTTATGGGAATATTGCGGGTCGGACCATTGTTATTTTTAGGTTGACAATCCCACTTCCGATGTGATATCCACCATAGATTGGGAGAGGGAGAAGCCCAGAGTTCCTATATGAATCCTATAAATCTTTTCTATAATGTGTTGGATCAACGAATTAAAGAGGGACAAAAACGTTCGAAATGGTGAAAGAATTTGCATATCTTTTCCAAGCTAAGTGGAAAAAATACCGCTGTTCATCTTCCAAACACTTGTGTAAACACAATTGAGTAAGTACAAGCCTTAGGGTTATAGTTGTAATTGCATCATGTGAAGGCTCTACGAACAACTGAATATGAATAAACTCTCTCTCTCTCTCTCTGTGCTTATTTCTTTTATCATAGATGTCCAAATACTTTTTGGAAAATAGACTACCTCTACCTACCTACATACATATCTAGATTTATATTTCTAATTTTTATGGTAAACACTCACTTTTGAGCAACTTGAAGATGACAGAACACAATATTTCCTATAATGCCTCTCATTGTTAATAATATAAAATACTCAGGCATTATGAATGTTCATATCAAACTCACTTTACTCATTGCTTATACCATTAAGTTAAATAGCCTTGCAAGACATGGACGTCAGCTTGGTTTGCTAGCTACACAATACCCATGATCACAAATTGGGCCAAGATATGCATTTTAAAATTGACTCCGAGCAACTAATTTCCATTATCAATATGGAAATTGGACACTCCAACTGCTAAATTGAAGGCCAAAGCAATAGTGGCTGTCTGATTTCAGCCGCACTCGGTCAAATGATATCTCGGAAATGATTATTTAATAATGTTCCTTTGTTTGATTATCCCACAATATGCATGATTCGATTGTCTTGTTTGCATGTTATTTTTAAATCGCATGGATAATTTTGAATATTTTTTATTCCAATGGCGGGCACACTTGGGTGACGAACCCTATGCCCCAACAAGGCCAGAAACTGCTACTCATTTATCGTTACCCAGCGGGCACCTGTGAACCAAGTCACAGAGGCGAGTAGCGTTACCAGCGCCATACCACCACAAACCCGTTTATAGGGTGGGCAACATTCATACCACATCACAGAAGAAAGGACAAAGAAACACAGAGAGAACAGAGAAGGAAAGAAACATCCATGCCCGAACCGAGATTCGAACCCGGGACCCACAGCTCAGGAGTCAGGAACGTTAACCACTCAGCCATCGGTCGGCATAATTTTGAATATACATATTTTAATTCTAAAATATAAAATTAATAAATTAGTATGGTGATTCATTATAAAATTTCGATGCAATTTAGATTTTAGAAAAACATTACGTGTAGAAAAAGGAATAAATTTCGATATAGAACTGTGTAATTCGTATTTTTAAGGGAAATCGGATTTAAATAATTTAATAAAGTTGCATGCTGAAAATATGGAAGCAAATTAATTACTAATTAGAAATTCATTAGTTTACTTATTAAAACTATATTTATGTATTTTTCACATTCAAGCACAGTTGTGTCAAACAAAATCTCTTAATTTATTTAATAATTTGAAGATTTTATATATTCATTTATTGAGAAAAACTTATTAATTCCTCGTGATATCAAGAATAGTAATTCCAATTATGTGTAAAATTTAGCATTATTTCATCATATATCGACATCATCGAATAACAAATTAAAATTTTGAATTTTATAAAAAATATACATTCCTTAACTAACTATATAATGTTTTATATCTAATGTAATTTCAAAACTATTTTCATCAAATTAATAACCTTTGAAATTAATTTTTTTATCTGAAATATGTGTGTACTAACTCTTGCTTTTATTTTAACTTATAATGGCAACTAAGAATAATTGAAAATGCAATTTATAAGCAATTATATTCAAATACGAAAATACAATCTTATTCTTTTTATTTAACATTCATAAAACTATCTGTCTTAGTATCACCCAGAATTTTATCAGAATTATCTGTCAAATCTCTTTTATCTTTGAAATAATAAAAATATTTTCTTAACTAAAAATTGAAAATAAATACTGAAAATTTCTAAAACTTTGTAATTCTGAGAGATGATCATCTGTGAAAAGCAGTCAAAAGATAGAGACAGTAACTTTTTTTCCTTCAGGTGAAAACTTCCACGAAAGTAAAAATAAAAAAATTCAGAAATCAAAAATATTTTTTTCTCCCCAACTTTCGGAAGAAAGTTCCGAACAGCTGGCAGTGCCAGAACGTGATTACAGTAACGAACTGTGAAAAGCACAATCAAGATTCAGCTTAAGGAAAGCATCTAACGAGGTTTTTAGAGTTATCTCCTCTTATATATATAGAATAGCTAAAATTATTACCTAGCTTTAAGTACTTTTTCCCTCTGCTGCATTGATTTTTCCCCATTCGTTACTTTAATTTTTCCCCATTAGCTTCCTAAGTCAGTATTAAGTGAGCTGCCAGAAACTGGATGGTGTTAACTATCAGTTGATTATATCATCCTCCTGAACCCTTAATGGAATCAGGAGTAGAGAGATGAATCTTTCCGTTTTTTTTTCGAAAGTTTCAAAGAATTATGTAGAGATTCTTATGCCATCCAATCATTTCATGAAAATATTTAGCTTCTAATGAAAGTTCTTAATTATCTAAGTTTTAGAAGAATACTGCTTACATGATACAGAGAAAAGGGTTAAGGAAAATGTGCCTACATGCACATTTATATAAATTAATAATGAAATGGAACACACATAAATTCTACATTATTAACTCTCGTATTCAAACCAGAATCTTTTTAATCAGTGGTTCGAGAAAGTGATTGGTAAGCAATATAGCTGGAATATTTGTGAATGACGAACTTCATAGAAAAGGGTAGCGTCCGTCTATTTGAAAAAAATCTTTGCTCACAATACAACTTTCACATTATGCCATTATTAGATTATTACAAAGCAATCTGTGAGAAAATGAATAAAACGTGATATTATATCAATAACGCAGTGAAATCAGGGAATATTGTCTATTTTTAAAATTAATATACTATTTGGCCATATACTAAATTGGAGAAATAAAATGAATAAATTCATTTTCATCCATCGAAGTAGGTGTTTGAGAGATCCCCTCCTCCTTAAGATAAATGTGTGTAACTATCTATCGGAAGTGTAAAGCGCTACCGGTAGATATAACACATTAAAAAAATACCTTACAAAAGCCTCAAACGTTTCTCCATATTTCGTGAAAAATAACTGTTATTAAATTTCGCGGAGTATTTAAGAACTCCGAAATTTAATAACAGATATAGAAAAAATTCGAACTTTAAATTTACTATAGGAAACGAACAGTAAAAACTATTACATGATTAACAAACATTTCATTTAAAAAATTAATTTTAGAAAAAACTCGTAAGGAAAATATAAAAAAAATATTAGGCAAATTTTAAATTGTTTTTTATCGATTGTTTTTCTATTCTACGCGTGATTGTTCCAAGTGAAATTTTCGTGAATAATAAAACATCTCTGAAATGAAGTTTCTTGTAATAGTATGTAAGTGCTAGAAACGAAAAGAAAAAGAAAAAAACAATTATTGATGTCACAAATAAAACTTAATATTATATAAAAAAAATTAAATATTTGAAAACACTAAAATGAAACTTCTAAACTATGTTAGGAATAAAAAGTTTGTATAATTATTTATATAGCATGGAAATACGATATATTTTTCCATCATGGTCTTATATTTCTTATGCAATCATATGAAAGTTGTAATTCCATGACAAAGTATCAGAATGCTCTCTGCCATGTAGTAGTATTTGTTACATTTATATTGCATCATACAATGGATACAGCGTAAGAACATGAATTGTCAGTTCGATATAAATAATTTGCATTTGTTTTGTATCACACATACATATTTGTATATAAAATTACTTAAAAATAATTCTTAATATGTATGCAAATCTATTATATTCTCATTAAAACTATTTATTATAAAAAATAGTGAACTATATTGAGAGGACCAATTATTGGAACTTTTTAATAGGTGATTTTTAGTTCGTTTTAACAATTTTCCAGTATTTTAATGCACATTTTGAAATAATCTAATTTATTAACAGTGAAATGATTTTTGCATCATGTAAAATGTGCATTCATAAAAAAATGTATTTAAAGATTTAAAAATGTGGGCACGATTTTATTAATTTATTTGTGAGTTTTCTAAAACTTTAATTACTTTTATTTATTGAATATAACTTAATTGATATATATTTTATTAATCAACAAATTTTCAAATAATTAAAGCGCAATATTTATTGTAATAATTTCTTTCATTTCTAGCACAGCTATATATTTATATTCAGCATTCTATATTTATTCATAATATAGTATATAATATAGATAAATTGCACTATCTTAAACTGAATAATCATTCAAGTGTTTCGCTCCTCTAATTTAACCCAAAAGATTAAGTAAATCATTTCACTCCTTCAGCCGAAACATATTTCTAAAGGTACTTCAAAAGAGGGTGAAGGAAGGATAAGAGGACTCGAGAAGATCATCCGATTCATTTGCGGGAAAAATACTATCTTTAATGAGTCTCGTCTTGCGTAATAACTCGGTTTTTCTAAAATTTTCTCCAATTCACACAAGGGAATGTGGGGAGTATGCTGCATTGTTTCTCTTTCGAACTTTGGTTGATTTAGAATAGTTAATGTGAAACGAGACTCTTCTAAATCACCAGTTTCAATGACCTTCTTTTGCAATCCAGCCATTATGTTTTCTTCTACACAACATTTGTTAGACGCTGAATGTAGAATCTGTACATCAGCGAACATTTGCAAACTTTTCCACCACTCTATTTAACAATCATTTGTTTTCTCCATTAGAAAACAAGTCCTCGTTACTCATTCGCAAATGCTCATTTGCCTTTCAAAAAAAAAGATTTCTACATCATTTATAGGCTTCATTCTATACATTTAAAATATATTATTCAGAAATAATTAATAATACTAATGTTAAAGAGAAAGGCTTTCAGAGAAACATAAACTTGGTGAAATAATAATCACCATAAGAAAAGTTAAAACAAAAGAATTATATGCTATATTTAATTAATATTAGTTTATTTATTTAAATATTAATTTATAGTTTCATGAATATAAATTATATATTTTTACTTACGTTACAAAATCCATACGATTATACTTTTCATATTTCACAAATTACAATGGAAGCCAATGTGAAATTATTCTAAGAAAGAAGAATTTATAAACACCACATGTTCTTTCAAAACTAAGCAACGGTATTTATTCTAAACAATATTAATTAGCCATTACTCTTTTATTATTAAATATTAAATCAATGAGTTTCACAAAATTAGCATTTATCACTAATTTACATCATGATTTTGCTATGGTAAAGAAGTTACAAGAGAAGAAACCATCGATTCAGCAACAAGGAATCTGACGATCTGCATTAAATTTATATCGATGGAAATGACAGAAAACGCATGCGTAAAGAATGCGTCCGAAACAGTTTCCATATAAGCCACCGTCTGCGTAAGCGATTTCACATCTGATAAATAAATTTCAAAGTTCTTTCTAGTTAACAGCCACATTTATTATAAACATGTCTGTCATACCGAAAAATAGTTCTAACGGACATTGAAGGATACCCTAGAACAAATTTCAAATAACTGATAAAAACTGTATTTTGTTCTAGAGTAATTTGCATATTGTTTCAGAGTATCATTGATCTCTACCACAATCAATTTTCTATTCTTTTGTGATTTAAATATTTTAGATTTAATTTGCTGTTGATGAAATATTTAGTAACTGTACTTTCTAAGTTGAAAAATAATTAATTCTTCATATTTTTCTTTAAAAAATATATACAAAGTATTTTACATTTTCATTTTTACTAATGAAATAAAATCAGGTAGCCACATAAAAAAATAACGTTTGAAGTTTTCAATATTTATTCTCCGGAAGTCTAAAAAAATTAATTTTAAAAATCCTTAAATATGCTTACAAATTATTTTAACACCTATGTATAAGCACCTATGTATGCATTACAATTCTCTTTAAAACGAAATCCATGCAAGATCCTAGAGTTACAATTGCTGCTGCCTGAAGACCACCAAACCTATACTGATTTTGTGTACTAATTTTTGATAGTAATGGCAGTTGGTGAGGTGTAGCTTTAAAATATTCCATGATCAGATAAGGCACACGTTTCCTTATATCAAGCAGAAAATAATCAAAACTGTATAATCGAAAGATACGGAGTGTTTCATCTCCTAATATTCTGCACCAACAATCATTGGATTCTGAATCACGTAATTAAATAGCGTGGGTGCACTATTGATTTAATCCTTGATCCATTTCTTCTTGAATACTGATTTCCCAAGATCCTAAAACATGCCCTGCCATGAGGGAATGGTGCCATGAACTACTTCAAGAGCTCACTTTCCTATTCCACAGGAACAACCATGTGTGTAAACCTCTATCATACAAGATGGAGAAAATCTAAATATTGTGTACCCAATTAAATAACTGCCTCCACATAACTTTGATAATAACTATGCAAAAACCACCGAGCTTTTCTACCAATATTTACTCCTGGTCTAATAGACTTAAAATCCGGTAAGTTCTGGTTGTGGAGATTCCTAAAAACTGCATTTTAGAAGGAAGATTTATTGCTCTAGCTGTTGAAGTTGTTAAGCAGAAAACCAGCACATTACAAACCTTGTTGGTGGAATCCTTCGAGGGATTCTTTGCACTTCCATTGAATGTAATTTTGGACGTCTAACATTCATGGTATCTGTAACTCATCTCATGGACAGATATTTAAATGTAAAAATAAATTCTAATAGCTAAATGTCTTTATTACTTATGTAAGTAATAAAGACATTTAGCCATTAGCCCCAAACATTTAGTCATATGAGCAGATTCACAGGTACTCATTTCGAGTATTCGGGCCCCAGAATCCGTCCACTATAAAAAGTCCCTAAGATTCAACGGGAATAATTTGTCAAGTTTTAGAAATTTATAAACCGTTTACTGTTTGATCATGAGTGTTTATCAAAGGCGGTGTAATTTCATGCCGTGCTAACATTCAAAATTAGATTACTATTAATTCAGTTTTTCAGATGCTTATATATATATATATATATATATATATATATATATATATATATATATATATATATATATATATATATATATATGGAGGGTGGATGAACCACTTAATAGCCAACGTCACTATTTCAAGTGCCCACTTAGAAAGGGATTCAAGAAGCGCAACAACTTCTCCGGAGAATGGGAGAAAGCCAAAAGATGGGAACACGTTAAGACGTTCCTTTTGATAGCAGCAACACGACTGCTCCTGTTCCCCATAATTTTAAACTTAAATTTTCATGCTATTAAGACTTTTAATTGTAAATGTCCTAAACTTGTATATATTTGTATTTGTTAATTAAATATTAAGCTATGCAAGAAATGTTAATTAATTAAATTACGCCTTGGCCACTCCCCATCCCATATATATATATATATATATATATATATATATATATATATACACATATACACTATCTAACTATCTATAAGTTCAGAAGAAAAAAGTGTGGAAGCACAGAGCACTTTGAGTGAAATATCCTGATCCCCTAAATTCAGTTTTCTAAAACCATATATGTGATGCACTTTTGTGAGGAATTTTTCTTAACAAGAGATCAACAGGAAGAAAATATATTTTCATCTGAGCAAAACAAAATAAAATATGAACAATAAAACTTTGCGGTACTAACTACGTGAAATCCAAGCCTTTGCTTCTGAATTTGAATTGAACGCAACATTGGATGAAAGGAGCATTCAGGCTCAAGGAAACAAATTTCAGTGCAACAGACATCCTACACTGCTCCTCTTACAGTGGAAAAGAGTTTTTTATTGGCAGTCGCTTAAGAAACGCCCAAACAGTAGAACTCTCTAGAATGGTTTTGTCTTATGATATCTTACAAGGTTTTAGAATTTATTCACTGATAAAATTTCAGAGAACTTTTTTCAACTCATTCTTAGAAGTTTAATAATTCAAAATATCAAACTCATGAGTTTGAAATTGATCTCTTACTAAATTTTATGTGTTTTCGCCTCGAGTTTCCTATATTGCTCCTCTTAAAACATGATTTTTCCATTACAATTTTAAATTATTTTTGAAATGCTGAAACCTAATGTTGAAGCTTTAATCTAATAATAAAGTTAAATGCAGAAATATGTTTTTAATTCATAAAGCTCCTCTTTTTTCCTAGAATGGATTTATTTATAAAATATCCATTAGTGCTAAAATATATATTTGATAATTTTTTTGAGTTTTGTTGATTTTTTGTTATATAGTATAGGAAAGTTTTATGTCTCTAAAAGGATTAAATGACTTTTCTTTACGATTTATACAAAAAATATTATTTCTTCAATAAAAAAAGTATGTTACTTTCTCAACCCTAATCAATGATATAACAATTTGTAAAAAGTGTAAATAGCTTAGTATTATATTTAAAGTGTATTTTGATGAATAATACAGTTTAAAAAACATTCACTTGAAAAAAATTAATTTTTCATTTACGTAGATTTTTACATTAAATTTTAAGCAAATAATGCATCTTAAATACAGAATGAAAACACTTAGTCAAAGGAGGGTGAAATGGGACCATGGTAACATGGTTTAGAAAACTTTCATGTTTGAAGATAATGGATTCACACAATGCATTGATAGATCTACTTGAAGCTTTCTTAAATTATTTTCATTTCATTATGAATTGACTTGTGTGACTCCAATCGTTTCGTCTGTCAGTTAATAAATGCCAAAACTTCCTCCACAGGAAGTTAGCAGGCTCGATACTCGCACTAACCAAACGGCCGTCATTTTGAGGAATCTTATGTATGCTAAACGTTCATGTTTATGCGATGTCCCTTTGTTGGTGTGACATTTAAAGTAATATTTCAGTTCGTTTGTCACACAGCCACATATTTCAACGTGATTTTAAATTATTAAACGATTTGCTGATCCAACAATTTTGGTCTGTAAAAATAGGACATCGGGGAAATGTTTTACAATTAATTCTCTCAGCATATATAAACTTTTCATTTTGAAATTATTCTTTCACATTAAATTTTTCAGAATTGCAGTGACACCATTTTAAAATACCATATCTTAAATTTATTTCCCTCAACAAAATATAGAAATAGTTTTCCTTTCTGTGAATCTTGTGTTTCGAAATACGTATTCTTCAATTGGAAAGTTCAAAGCTATCATACTGTTTGGGAAAATAACTGTTACTTTTAAATTTACTTTATTCTCCTTGGAAATGATATATTATTATCGAATGTCAAAGTACAACCCATAGTTATGGGCGATAAAAATATAGTATGACATATAAACAATATCATCATATGTATATCATCATATTTATATGTATGACATTACATTTTATTTTTGACGTTAACTAAGTATTTCATTTCCGATATGAAATACTAGATTACTAAACTAAAATTTATAGACAGTCAAATTGGGGAAGCAAAATATATATATACATTCTTCTTTACAATTTCATTTTAAAATATTATTTTTAATGGCAAACGAAAAGCGAGAGAAAGGAGCCTTTTCCCTGTGTTGCAAGTACAAGGCAAAATCACTGAAATTTACTAAGGATAAAAAGAAAAAAAAATTTTAACGAGAAAAACGCTTTCTCGAAATGCGTATAATCCAATCAAAACACAGAAAGCATTTTTGCACGGTAGAGTGAGTAATAAAAATTTCTGCTATGATACAAAATTCCCTCTAACGTCATCTTCAACAAAAGCAGAAGATCCTCATTGAAGTCTCGAACGAAACGAGATTTTGCGATACTTAAAAGCGAAAGAGAAAAGATAACGATGGAAAAACGAATAACGGATAGAACATTCTATCAACACGTTATAAATCATTTTATGAAACTGACTCGCTAGAAAAATACATTAGAAAGGTGAAATCTTTAGATCAAAGAAGCATTTCTTTGGGACTTATAAACAAAGGAAAAGAATTATACCCCTTTTCCTACTGGAACAGAAAAATTCGGCAAACTTTAAAGGAAGAAGAGTGATTTAGATATGATAAGAGAACATATTTGAAAGTGAGGAAAGGAAAAGAAACTAAAATATTGAATATTTTCTTTTTAAAACCTATTTCCGGTATGAATACGGTAATATGCCGAGCAGTTGTATATAAAAATTATTTCTTTTATGGCTTATCAATTTACCTGTTTAGAACTTCTTTTTCGGATATAAGAATGATTCCAAAAATTGCTATCATTTAATGCGTCAACACTTGTCGACACTTCTTTTATGCACAAACTAATAGGAATGTGACATGAAGCAATTTCGATTTTTCAATTTGTTCCTTTTGGGTAAAAATCTAGAAAAATAATTGATTCGAAGGGTAAGCAACTCTTATATTGAAAAAGAATGCTTAGAAAATATATAGCTCTCTAATTTAAATGTATTAAATAAAACTAGGCAGTATATGAAATACAAGAAATATGTTTTCCACTTAAAATCTTGTCCTTTCTAAATTACCTGCTTTTTTGATACTTCTAAAAGGATTTTCAATTAATATTGCCACCGACTCGGATTCACCAAATGATACTGTTAAAAAATTCCTAGCCAAATGATCCCATCTTAGTGGTTAATATCGATTGAGGTTTTCAATAAAAGTATTATTGACACAATTTCCAATATCTTGGTTTCTCTGCACAAAACTAATAATAACTAAATTTAGTATATATGTATACTGAACCTATCAAGAAATTAGCTATGTGGAAATAATTGTTTAAATAAAAATGAGCAAAATTTTACCTGAAGAGAGTATAGTTTGTTTTGTTTTCCTTTCTAAATTTTTTTAATTAAAGTTTAAGAGTATAAGCCAGATATTAATTATTTTTCATATGGACGATTGAATGCTCATTAGCCACCAAGACATGACAACGCGGAGCTATTCTTTTTCTTCTATTCATTTGTTATTTTCCTTCATATATTACAGTTCTCCTTTTGTTACATTCCCTTTCACTAGAGAACCTTAAGGTCTTAGAAGTTGACCATTTTTTGGTACTGACGCCACTGGAGGGATTCTGATTCGACAATATTTTTTTAATATTTCGATCAAAGTTTGGATATGCACACATGAAAGCGGACTCAGTTATAAATCCTAAACTTTAAGATTTTTCATTTATGAGTTTACCGCTGCTTCTTTAATGTATGTTTAAAACAGAAATGTAGATTTGTTTTTGTTAATTATATATTTATGCACTTTATTACTATAATTTAATCAAAAAGTGAAATATTATCTCTTTTCATTCACAATTTATATTTTATATATGTATAAATAATATTATTTTCTATATATATATATATATATATATATATATATATATATATATATATATATATATATATATATATATATATATATATATAATTTTATGACTATATTAAAAATTCTAAAATCTAGATTTAATACTTTATTTACATAAATTAAAATATTTAATGTATTTAACAAATATATTTAATTAAAATTGAGTATTTTCTTAGTATTATATTAACATAATTAATATAATAATATAATAAAAGCTTGCATACTAGGATCTTATCCAAGGGAGATTTAGAAGTGTCTTACACATATTTTTTTGTTATTTCATCAAATTCAAACAGCGGGGCACTCCATCACCAAGAGTACGATAACACTCTTCATTGTGAAAGATTTCAATTTCGATCCCGAACTCTATCGAATAAATGGAAATAGATTCTTCTGCGCACTATACATAGACATGTTTTGGGCTTAGGAGTTTTTGTGTGTGTGGGGGGTTTCTCTTTATTTGCACGGGAATACAGCCCACTCCTTATAACTAGTCCTCGTGAAAGGCCTATTATGAGAGAGATGTTTAAACTTTTCACAGTTAGGCCGAAGGTCACGTGGCTTATCACAATAAAAGCGTTTACCAAGAAGTGTTTTAGAGGTGGTTGCTAGAGTAACGAGAACTGTCCATTTCAAATAGGCATAAGGAAAGTTTTGAATATGCAGTATTTAGGTAATATCACATGTTATTAAAGCGTTCAGTAAGTTAAAGTTGGGGCTTTTATTCTGGTTCCTGTCATCGAAAATGGAACGTGTCTTGTTTACACAGCAGCAACCAGGCACAAACCAATTGGCAAGAGTTTTCGTCTTAGCACAGAGACAGTAAACACAAATGTCAGTAATCCTAAATGATTTTTCATTTGTGATTGCGAAGTTGCAAACTTATTTGGCTACATCATCATTTAAGCGTAGTTCACATTTCAGATGGTTGGCTATATTTAAAGTTTTAAATTGCCAAATACAGATGAATAGATATGTGTCACGATAATCTGATATTTCACAATACACATCTAATATATACCCGATTCACGTTATAAAAATTGTATAGTAAAACTTAATTTATTAATTGTTTGACACAATTAATTGAAAAATTCTTACGCATTTTGTTTTCAGAGTTTTCCTTTCACAGGCATTATCGAAGCACTTTATATTAAAATATGATCCTTATAAACAAAGGAGAACTTGCTACTTTAATCAATTTGCTCGCATATATTATGTTTCTAAATTTGTCCTTAAAATTTAATGAAGATTTTATCATAATTATTATATAAGTTTGAATTTTACTATGTATTTTATTGTTCTCTGATATACTCTTCTTATCTTTTAAGTTGAAGTTATCATTGATAAAAATTAACATTTTGTATTCATTAATATAATAAATTTTTACGTAACATATTAAACACTTCTTGTAATAGTGAAATTGCTTACATTTTAACGTAAAATAATAACTTTGTTTGTCTTTCAACTCTTCATTTCAACTTTGTTTTCATTTCAGCAATGGTTAATCAGAGTGGGACATATAATTCAAAGGGATTTTCCGAACAATACAAATATTCCAAATTGGGAAATGAATTAAACCAAATGCCAGAGCGATAATCTTTCTGACTACTAGCACGTGGTAGTCTGAGCAAAAATTATAAAACTCCACCGTTGAAAAGTATAAATAAAAGTATTCAATGTATTTAAATTTGTTACAAATCATTTTTAGAGTTTTGTGTTTTATCTTCTACCAGTAAATAATAAAGACATATGTATTTAAATGTACTTTTAAAAGTACCTTTTATTTCTGGATGCATTTACTTCAAATATTTTCCCTCAGAACAGACATTTTAAACATAAAATTTTCTGGAATATGTAATATCATTGAATTAAAAGGAAGGCACATTGCCAAAGAAGGGAAAGTCATTTTTTAACACAGATTAACTGAGAATACAGAGAATAAAAATCTCCATTTTTGCTTTATTTCTAAGTACAGCAAAACAACGTTTAAACTAGCTTTACAGAGAATGAAATGCAAGCGAATGTGCAAAAGTTACTCACGCAACACTTTTTCATTGGACAAACGTCATTGTTCGATTTACTTTTGTAATTACAAAGCAATCGAAGATGCAATGCTAACGCACAGCGTTATGAGAAATTACAGCCCTGAAGTTTCGTGTGTATTACTTTCAGTAATATAAAATTAATGTTTCTTTTTCCTATAAGTGAGTTAGCGTTATCAGTACAAAAGCTACATTTGGAAATGGGTTGACTTTTCCCATTCCTCGAGTTCCATCTGAACAATAGGTCAGGACAAAATAAATGGAATGAATAATCTTAATGTACAGATAAAGCCAAACGCCAATTTGCAAATGTAATATCTGTAACCAATGTTTATCTCAATGCAAAATCCTTTGATTTTTATAGAAATTGTAACGTGTGTTTCTTTATATTTCACATGTTAGGTATTCGGTACATTTGCTCACACAAGAATTATGTGGATTTCAAAAGTAAATTAGTTTGATATCTAATTTAAAATATATTAATGTTATTAGTTTAAGGATCATGAAATATAATAGCTATATATCTCTTTCATTTAGCCTTTCACTGAGATAAAAATGTGCAGTTATTTCAATTGCAAATTTTAATATCATAATGAAATTCAAATATCTGCAACCATGGAAAATATTCAGTTTCTAAGTCACAAATACAATGTACTACCAAATTATAAATTAACTATTTTTTTAGAATTTAATAATAAATAAAAATTTATTTAATTAAATCAAGTTGGTGTGAATAAATAGAAGAAATATATACTTATATATAATATTTTAAATGGCTTTTAAATGTAACAATATTTCATCAATGCTTTCAAAATTTTCCGTTCAATTAGCAGTAACAAAATTAAATGTAAAAACAAAAACAATTACGAAACTAAATGTTAAAATTACTTGCTAAATGTATTTAAAAAATATTAATAAAAATTGTAAAAATACTGTCTAAATAACATTGAATAATGCTTGATATTAATAAAAAAATAATTTTCCGCTCATAGATTTTGAAGCTTTGTCCTTATCATCTATGATAATTTAATTCGATGAGTCATTCAAATCGTATACAAAATCCTATTAACATTTATTGGCATACATTTAATAAGTCAAATGACTCCACAATTTTTCTATGGAATTCAGGACTTAACCTTGTCTCCGTTAATTTATAACCTCGAAATCAATTATAGTTTATTTAAAAAATCAAGTAAGATAAGGTTTCAGAAAGAATATGTAATATCGTATTCAATTATATAATTTATTGAGCAAGGTAACTCAAGAAGCTCTGTCTTGCTGAAATTTCTAACTTGGCATTCTTTAAAAGGACCGAAACGCAAAAGGATATATTATGCTACAGAGGGTATTAACACATCTGTAGAACGTTTTCGATAAATTTTAAAAAAGTAAACGATTTAAAATAAAAATTTTTGGTTACAGCTTATTATTTGAAATAAGAAATATCGTCTAGAAGAATAAATTAATTTTGAAATTTATTCTTCTTTCAAAATATCGCATGTAAACAAGCTATGATTTGAAGGATATGTTTCTGC
This sequence comes from Latrodectus hesperus, assembly GCA_037975125.1. Lineage (NCBI taxonomy): Eukaryota > Metazoa > Arthropoda > Arachnida > Araneae > Theridiidae > Latrodectus > Latrodectus hesperus. The sequence goes on from CM075855.1 coordinate 16,143,163, forward strand.
GCTTTCCGAAGAAAAATATTCTTATTCCAGGATTCAAAAATGATGTGAAATGCATGGTATTAAAATTTTTAGCCTAAATTTTAAATAAGCATTTTCCGAAAGAAAACGCTAACTTTAATTGGAAAGTTTATTGTTTTAACATGAATGTTCTATAGAAGAGAATTAAAATACTACCTTACTAACAGTATCTAAAATACTAAAATTAGAAACACAGCCAAGCACTTCAAACATTTTTATTATTTCATCAAAGAATAGAGATCCACATAAATTAAATAACATCAGTAATATAATACAGCAGCATGTAAAAATAGCAAAGACTTGTTACGTGTATATTTCAATGCATACAATCGCAATGGATACATTAAATTTGAGTTGCAAATTGTGTCAAATTCAATCTTGATCACTTATTTCAGTTGCAAATATTTTTGTTATATAAATAAAAGGTTTATAATAAGTGATTTTATTCCATTCACATTATAGTTTATTACCATTGCTGTAACAGAAACCAATGTTTTAAATTATGTCCTTAAATAAAATATTGATCATGTTTACAATAATCGACAAATTATATGAGCTCTATAAATCACTCTTTGAATTATATATTTAAAAATATGATTTTGATTTAGCATTCCTTGCCTTGTTCAAATATTTATGATATTGTAATATTACTGACTCTGATGCTATTCCTCTACGCAAGTAAGCTCTGCTACATTAGTGTGAAAATTTCCCTAGTGTCCTAGAGAAAGATTAATATTTCCTGTTTTGAAGATTATTACGCCGCAAATCATACTCTCTGTGGAAGGATACGATGAAGGAAATAATGGAAATGTTGATAAAAACATTACAATGCAGAAAAAACATAATGAAAGATAAGTATATTTTCTGAAACTCATGTGAGCTATAGTTAACGTTTTCCAATTTATTTCATCCAATTCTTTCATGCAGTCACTCAAAAAAATTACTATAAGCGTTCATCAAATAGTTTACCTTTATTTTTAATGCTTATACATAAACAATAGTCACTCGATTGTGAGAGCTATTTTTGATCTCCGGTATAAACTTTTTCTAAATTCATTAATATTTAAGTTAGGATTTTTTTATATTTAAAAATTACTGCAAAGTACTTCTGCAATCGATTACTGGCGACTCTACTGTCATTACAGATAAATATATCTTCGTAATTCATAACCACGGTCAAATAACGAGGTCTAAGCTCGATTGACGAAGTCAAATGACAAGATCGACCTAAGAGTTTTACTTCAAGGATCTACGTTACATAAGTGGATGAAAATTAGACCTGATTAAAGATTACAATTAGATATCAATAAAATTTACTATTTCTAAACACAGAAACTAAACCTTTTTTCTAGTAAGCCATCACAATCCATAATTTATTACCATAAAGTTGTTTCTTCCATTCCAGTTAAGATTATTTCCTATTATTACAATTCTCATTGGTTTAAAATACCTATGACGCCAGATAACATTTTATCTATGTAACATCGTATTAAGATGGCGTTGCAAATCCGACTTGTCAATGAATTTGATGCAGCTTGAAGCTGCATTCCTCGAGCAACAGCAAACAGGGCAAAGTTCAACATCGAATATTTAAGAATTTTGTCGAAGAGTGCTTATATATTTTGTTGATAAAACGATTCCTTATATAAAGATCAAAGTATCGAATTTAGCCATTTTCCATTGATTCAAGCCATTAACATGTTGACAGTGAAAGGAAAAGCAAAATATCCTCTCAAAATTACATAAATTTATTTCTTTGGTTTTAATTGTTCCCCTAAATTTTCAATGAGTATTACAAGCATTGCTGCTACTTTCTTACTCGCTATTCGTCTTACTCACTATAAAGGTGTTAGTGAAATTTTGAGCATAGAAACATTCATGTCACTAATTTTCAAGCTATTGAGAAATACGTTCTTACTTTGATAAAAAAAATTAGAGATTTACTTTTTATTCTTTATTGAGAATTTAAATTACGATATAATTTTTAACGACTAAGCAGTTCCTAATAAATAACATGCCCATATACCATGTAAGTAAATAAAAATATACAGCATATTCGATATCATAGCAATAAATGTATTTAGATATGAATAAATGTTTAATGCTGTTTAAAATATTTGCTCACTATAAACATTTTTGAATGTTTATACTGAACAAATATTTTAAACAGCATAAAAATATTCTTCTCAAAAATACTTTTCATCACTAAATTACATCATTACAAAAATACTTTACATCATTACTTTGTTTAATTGATTTTAAATAAATAAGTTTTATAAAGCAATAAAGATTATTGAACGAACTGGGGAATCTTAAAGTTTTAAAAAGCTAAAAGAAGAAATATACAAATTGTTTTCAAATGTAACCTTTTTTTCTGAAAATTAAATGTACCAAAAAACTGAATTCATCACACCTAGTTCAGAAAATATTTTGCGGAACAGAAGTTTTTCAAAATTGTTAGGCAACAGTATTTTGTTTAAAAGAATTGTTTATATTTCGCTTTTGAAGCTGGGAAATTCATGAGTATCAATAAACATTCATTCGCAATATTTTTGAATAATTGAGATTTGGTATTTTCGTGCTACAAAAATTTTCTAAACGATTTATTTCGCTTTCTGGACGACGATGGAAGAATGATGGACGAAGATTCAGATTTTTAGTACGAAGAAATTAATCGCTTTCCAAAAATAAGTGATGCAAAGAATTTAATTTATGAAGATAATATCGATTGTCAAATTCAGTTGGCTGCTGATAATGGAGTATGCAATTTTACTATATTATTTTCATCTTGTAATTCTAATAGTATTCCAGAAAAACCAGTCGCATTAAAATCCGAATTATTTCATTTAGTCGAGCATCATATCGAAGCTCGCAATACTAGATTAGGAAAACTACTTATAAAAACCAACAAGGTAAAAACAGCTTTGGAGATATGTAAAATTAGCAATATTTTAAATGTACCAGTAAAGCCTTATATTCACCAAGACCTTATAACTACAAGATTCATTTTGAGAGACAATCCTGTAGATTTATCCTTGGTAAGCCTAGCAGAAGAAATTTCCCTAAATAATCTTAATGTAAAAAGTATTCGAAGATTTACAAAGAAAAATTCACCCGAACTAACTGAAACTGTTTTAGTAAATGTGTATGGACATAATTTGCCTACAGAGATTACTTTATTTTTCTCAGTAGTAAAAATCTACGAGTTCATTGATAATCCGAGACAGTGTCCAAAATGTTTTAAGTTTACACATTCTCCTCAAAAATGTCAAACCGCTACTCCAATATGTCGCCAATGCGGTGTATCTCACGTTGATCAGGTGTGTCAGATATCAGCATCTATTTGTTGTAATTGCAAAGGTTCACATTCAGCTGACTTTATAAATTGCCCAGTCAGGCAAGAAAAGAGGTTTCTTAACTTTAAATATAACTCACCTAACTTACACAGAAACACGGCGACAATATCAGTCAAAACTTCTTCTAGCTATGCCAATGCGGCAAAAACTAAGGCAACTGAACTATCCTTATCGCGTAAATCGAAAGTTTAATAAACCACACAGTTCAGACTACTGTAAAGGCAACTTTTCAAGAATTAAGCAAGATATTTGCAGAAAAATTTATAATCCTATCTAATAAATAAGATGAAATGTTCTCAAAAGTTATGACTATTCAAAAGTTAGCCGAATCCCAGATGACTTCGCGGGAAGTATCCTCTTCACCACGTCGGAAAACTAGTCGTAATAATGCAAATACAAAAAAATTTAATCTTCAGAGAATGTGAAATTACATCATTCAGTTTCTAACAAAAATGGAAGTTCTAATAAAGAAAGTGAAATTCTCATACCAGGAAGTAGTGATACAGTGGAAGAACTAAATTGGATTCATTAAATATCAATTCGGGAAAACATAGTAGAATTAGAAGTGTTTAAAAAATTTACTGATTTTAAAGCATGTGTTTTGATTTCATGGAACTCGCGCAGCATTCTCAACAAACGCCATTTTCTAAAACTCAAGTTTTTTGCCAATAGGAGCGTTATCCTTCTCTTGGTTGTTTGAACTATCCGTAAATCCTTCCAATAAAATCGAATGCATCGTAGATTTTATGAAAAGATCTAAAAGTTTTTAAACTTTAAGATGAAAATTCGGCACTTGAGTTCATATTCGAATTTTTTCAGTATTAGCTTTCCCCGAGATTCCAGTCAATTCACTGACAAAGAGTTTATATTAACTCCCATAGTATCGTTTGTCAATCAGCTTCATAAATCGAGCCAATAAATGCATTTGATGATATACCGATTCTACTATTAGAAGGAAGTGAATGAATTCTGGCATGCTTTCTTCCTGGAAAGGTGAAGACTATCAACGAGAGAATATTGTATCAAGTTTCATATAAAATCTAGTATCAATTTATAAAGAATTATTAACTGATGTTATATTCTCAACGTGAGCTAAAAGCACTTTAGCATAAAGCTCCAAAAATATACTTAGCAAAAAAATATATATATTTTTTTTTGCGAGGAAACACTTTAAAAGAACCTTGATACATATTTATGTTACAGATACGAATGCAGCATCATTTGTGATTAGGTTTGTTAATATTCCGAAAATTAAAATCATTTTCAAAGTTATTACGATTATAAATGCATAATCTAATTTTTAACAGAACTTTATAATTATTATTTTTAACTAAGAACAAATTTAATGCATATATATATATTTGATTAGGAGTAATAAATATTTGAAGTACTTTAAAAACTGAAATGCAATTTTCGACAATACAGAGATCCCTCGTTTTTCGCGGTTAATGAGGACTAGAGCCTTTCACAAAATCTGAAAATCCGCGAAGTGAAATCCCTAAATATTTTCGGGTATGAATCTACTCTAATGTTTTGAATATGTAAACAGTATTTATATGTATTTAAGACAAATTTCATCAGTATACGTACTTACTTAAAGGTGTCAGTGCTAATTAATATAGTTAAATTCCAAAACCCCTTTTACAGTAATGAACATTAATCAACTTCGCTTTCTGAAAGAGGCTAAGAGTCTTGTGTTGGATCTCATTTGACCCGTAGAAGCTTTAGGCTCACTTGGAGACAATCTTCTGCTGGAAGCGCTGGCGGTAGAGCCAGGGGACTTTACCTTGGACAGAAACAGGGTGATGGGTAGTTGTTGTCTTTATTTTTTTCTTTTCCTTTAAAATTCCTCTGTACAAAGACAATCCCATCAACGGATTGCTGATAGTTCGAATCATATTGCAACGGCTTGTGCAAATTGTTATATCGCTTTTGCCATGTTGCAGGTTCTCCAGGGTACGGCCATGCTTTTCCATTTCTTCTTCGTTTTTTTCCTCACTTGCAGACTCTGTCATCTCATGGAAGTCTTCATCGGTCAGTGGATCCGAGGGGCAATCGATAAAGGCGCTGATATCTTCTTTTGTCATGTCGACAAGTCCTCCTTTCCTTATGTTGTGAGGCAGCCTCACCGCATTCTCCACCGCTGAGCGAAGAACTTCTTCAGGAGTGAACTCTAGATAGTCGTGAACCGAACCACGTTTGGCCATAACTTCTTCCTGCTAGGATTTATGGTGCCACTCTTCATGTCTAATACTTGCTGAATATTAGACAAACATGAGGCAATGTCGTATCTGTGCCAGTATGCTTTCAAGGTGAATTCACCTTTGGCATCTTCAACTGTCGATATGAGGTTTTCCATCGTGGAGTGAGAGCAGAGTGCTTTAAAAGCACGAATGACATCTTGAACAACCGGCTGAATTAGAGATGTAGTGTTCGGGGGCAGAAACTTTACACACCGTCATATTTCATGTCCGTTTCATGGCCTCTAGCACAGTCCAGCAGAAGGACCTTAAAAAGAGGCCCTTTTCAGCCAAATAGAGCTTTACCTAAAGAATGAAGTGATGTAGGTACCATTCAAAAGGCTTTCGCTATCCAGGTTTTGAATTTATGCATCCGAAACACGAGCAACAAAGCCGTATTTTTGTTTTTTAATGACCGTGGATTTTTGGCTTTATAAATAAGGCCTGGCTTAAGCATAAAACCAGCAGTATTGCCAGCCGTGATGACAGTCACACGGTTTTTTTGCGCCTTGAAGCCTGGCCTTTTTACTTCGTCTTTGAAGAGGAATGAACGCGAAGGCCTCCTCTTCGAAAAAAGGCGTGATTATTCATGATGAAAACTAGTTCAGGGGAGGTATCCTCCCTTACTGACGGGTAAGGGAACTCTTTATCCACGCAAAGACAAGCAGCATCTTTGTCAACAGAGGATGTCTAAACATACAAAAGCACGTTTCTGAGTCTATCTTTTTGAAATTTTTCGAACAAGCCTTTTCCGGCTAAAACGCCTCGTCCTCGAGGAGGTGAATCACTCTTGGCAGCACTATTACTGTGGTTTGAGGTTCGTCAGCTTAGGCTTGAGGTTCGTCAGATGATATCTTCATTGTCATCATCTGGCAGGGTTTGGTCATAGAGAGCTTTGCCCTGATCATATTAGTGTCCAAACTCACTATCTTTTCTGCAATCAGAATCCACAATGCCAGTAGAGCTTCCGTTTTCATTATTCCGTTATAACTAGGAGTTACCACACGTTTCGTTGTTTTATAGAAGATTATTAAAGCAGTTTTCAGATGTTTGCTTCCTCTCTCTTCATGTAACGCACTGTAGATTCATTCACCCCGTAATCTCGAACCACAGTTGCATAACTTCTGCCATATTTGATGATATCTAAAGTTTAACTTTTTCGCCGATCATCTTCTTGCTCTTAGGCTCCCCGGAGGAAGCTTTCACAGGGGCACACCGCTTTGAAATATTATAAATGCTTAGTTAATAAAAAAAGTTACCGCATAAACAAAATATGTTATCGTCAACACAATACTGTTTGACGCTGTTGTATACAACCCATTTTTCGTCCCCTGTCATGATGCGCTTCAAAAACGGATCATTTTCGTGACGTTTGAGAAGCGAATCACAGATGTCAATCCGGGGACACAGATTTCTCTCTGTAAGAACGTGGAGAACCCATACATCGATCTTCTAGGATAATCCCAGGACTTTCAAGTGGTCATAAAGTGTTTTTATTCACCAGTTCGCATCAACTAATGCCTTTATCGCGTCTTTATCAGCTTCAACCGGCCTTCCCGAACGTGATGCATCTTCGACATCAAAATTGACGGATTGAAATTTAGTGAATCAGTTCTGGCACTGGTGTACTGTCAACACACCTTCCCCACACACATCGGTCAATTTCTTTCTGGCTTGAACAGTATTTTTACCCTTTCTGAAGTAAAACTTTAAGATATGTTGAAAAAAAATGCTGCTTATCGCTCGCTATATTTAAAAGGGCGCCAACCAAAAACCACAGAGAAGAATTAATTGGAATTTTTCACACACAAGCCTTGCTATATAAGCTCTCAAAGCATAAAATAATTATATGGCTTACGTGTGAAGTTGGGTGCAAAAAAATACACTTAAATCCTCTGTCGGAAAAAAAAGAAATTACTTTCTGAACAACCCAATAGTTTTATGTTTTTTGTTTCACTGACAAATAAAAATATAAGAAAATAATATTTTACATTCAAAAAACTCAAAAAAACATTTTTTAAAATTGAATGAAACAATTGTTAAGTATACAATTTTATATCAATTTTAATTTACAATAAAATAAAATATAATTTTTTAACCTATGATTAATAAGTAAAATTATTTTGTTAGAAAATTGCGATACATATATATATATATATATATATATATATATATATATATATATATATATATATATATATATATATATATATATATATATATGTATATGTATATATTTATTAATTTATTTATACAGGGTTAGCAAGAAATAAGTTTCCCAATTCAGAGGGTTGTAGAATACGTTCTTTTTGTCCAAATGAGAAAGATTTGAGCTGCAGATAATTCAAATGATGCGCTTGACATTTATTAAAAAAATAGTACAAAATTTCGCCGATAGATGGCTAATGCTAATGGATAATACTAATTGTTCTTATTTGCATATACTGAAAATATGAAAAGTCATTTGCTTTACAGCGCATGCCTATCAGCATTATCTTTGGGTAAAAAGAAGTCGGATTCTGAACGAGCATTAGTTACTTCTCTGCACATCATGCCTTCTTTGCAAGAAAAAGCGCTACTTTACGGAAAACGCTACTTACGGAGTTCTGCTGGTTCTGGTAGAACAATTTTACAATTGTTCTACCAGAACCAGCAGAACTCCGTTGCAGCTATAAGAGAATTTCGCCGTATGAAGCAGATACGAAGAGGTCCAATGTCTCCATGTGCGTTACGCAAGATGATGCAGAAATTTGAAAGAACTGGACAACTTGCAATTCTTCCCGGTAGAGGACCAAAGCCAATCCAGTCTTCTAGCGTCGAAAATGAGGCTACCGCGGTCGTTAAAGCCAGCAGTCAGTCGCCGGATGGTAGTGTGAGTGTACCAGTTGTTTCCCGTGTATTGGATATATAACGTATTGCAATGTACGAAAAATCTTACGGCGGATTTTGCAATTTTATCCCTACAAAATCAAGCCTCTGCACTTGTTGCAGTACGGGGACTCAGAGGTTCGTTAAACTTTTGCATTTCAGTTCCTTGCTCGAATGATGGTTGACGTCACTTGGCCATGGAATATTCTGTGGACTGATGAAGCCCACTTTCAACTTAATGGGCAATTCAACACCCACAACTGTCGAAATTGGGCAGCGGAAAACCCTCGCGCTATCCAGGAAAAACCCTTGCATCCTGAAAAAGTGTCAGTATAGTATGGGTTTACGGCTATTTTTGTGATTAGACCGTATTTTTTGAAGAGATAACTGCAAATGGAATGAAAACCTGTTCGATCACAGGACAACGGTACCAAGATAATCTGTTGTAATCTTTTGTAATCCCACAACTTCAGCAGCGTGGATGCCTTCAGGACATAATTTTCAAACAGGATGGCGCACCTCTTCATATTGATCGTCGTGTAAAGCAACTGCTAAGACAGCATTTTACTGAGGCAAGGGTTACCAGCCGTCATTTCCCTACGGCATGGCCTCCTCGTTCGCCGGATATCAGCCCCTGCAACTTTTGATTATGGGGTCTTTTGAAGGACAATGTCTACCGTAAAAGGCCAGCATCTGTACCAGATCTGAAGGACAGCATTCGGCACCATATCCTTGATATTCCGACAGACTCACTCCGGTCTGCTGTCGAAAATATGGTTTTGCGATTAGAGCACATTGTTGAAAATGAAGGGGGGCATATTGAACAGTTGTAATGCTACTTTTTTTTATTATTATTTAACATTTATAAAGCATGTCAAATGTTTTTATATGTATTACAGCGCCATCTATCGGCGAAATTTTGTACTTTTTTAAATAAATGTCAAGCGCATCATTTGAATTATCTGTAGTTCAAATTTTATCTCATTTGGACAAATAGAACGTATTCTACAGCCCTCTGAAGAGGGAAACTTATTTCTTGCTAACCCTGTATATCTATATGTTATCGCAATTTTCTAACAAACTTACTTAACTTATTAATCATAGGTTAAAAAATTATATTTTATTTTATTATAAACTATAATGAAATTTTCTGCTTCTATAGTTATTTTCAACACATAATCTAAAGTATAAAATTTCAAGAGCTTACAAAATTGTAAATTATATTGCAGTACCAAATTTCCAAATAGAGACATGGAACAAAACCAAAAAGCAATGTTTTCTAATCAGAAAATTACTATTTTAGTTACGATAAATAAATTAACAGTTAACTTTTTTTATAGTCCTTATTTACGTAACATTTTTGTTGGAAAAGTTCTACTTCAGTTAAGAATCTTTTAGAAATAATATTAAACCTCCTGTTTTCTTTAAATAATTCTAGCATCACTTTATTTTAAGAAACGTGAATCCTAACCTGAGAATGTTTTCTTTCTTAAAAAATAACTTTTTTAAACATGCAGTTTGAAGTACTGGTAGCGACAGATGTCAATTCCAGTTCATCTGTCAAAGCATCAGACGATAACGGAGTGTTGCCAACTAATTTTTTTCTACTTTCTTGCTACAGATAACTCGTGTATCTAGACGAGAAGAGCTGTTGCCATTTTTTCTCCTTCTGTGAAACATCCGATCCAGAAAAGAGACAGAACGTAACGGTAAAGCTTTAACGAATAAACACGGTTTTCTTTTCATCTAATCCTTCTTTTCTTACTTAATAACTTGTTCATCATATTAAGAAATGAAAAACGGCTGTTTTATTCTAGAAGAGATGACAGTTTCTGTATTATGTAAACAGCATACAATCCAATTAAAACGCGCACAATATGGGATTATTAAGCTTGAATTTGAAAATACCGCATTATTCAGTTTGCTTTTTTTTATGTTAAATCTGTACATTTTAAATAATGTATTAGTTTAATGGAGAATTTCTTTTTTTATGGAACTAAATACAATTTCTTTTATTTGAATGAAAATTAATTTTATTGAGTTTGTGTATGCAAAAATTTCCAAAACCTCATTATGGTTATATTTAGCGCAGTCGTAGTATCCAAAAATACTCAAAACGCAGTGGCATTATTCTTACAATATTTAAATTTAATATATCTATCTATTTTTACTAATCAGATTGCTTTTATGTTCATAATATTTAAATATTTTGTAACTAAATAAATAATATAAAATATATATAAGTGCTTTACAATTACTTTTATGGTAAAGTGATGACTATTTTATTTCATTAAATGTATAATTTATTTTAAAAAAAGTTATTAATCTATAATATTTACAAATATTTACCAGAAATAAATTTTGTATAGTTATTTCAATTACTTCTCTCTCTCTCTCTGACTAAGATCAAAATAAATGTACGGATTCACATTTGAGTTTCTAATAACATAAAAAAATTCGTATAATGAAATAAAATATTTTCTCAAAATTAACTTAATGGAAAATTTAAATTTCATTGACAAAATATAAGAAAAAGAATTTTCAAAATTTTGCATGTTTGCAGTTTATCAAAAACACTTACGAGTTAGAATATCTAACTTTATTTTTAAGAATCTTGATTAGGATAATAAAAAAACGTGAGCTTTTTATTCTGCTTATGACAAAATTAAACTTTATTACCCGATTCTTAATTAAACTCATTCATATCTATTCCTTATCTGAAATGACGACATTTATGTATTGATCTGACGACAAATATAAACAACTTTTATAAAAATCGAGGTGACATTTTTTTAAGCTTCACAACATTTCTCTGCATTTCGACATCATGCAGGTACTACTTTATGATATGGAAAATGGCAACACTCTTAAACCCTCTCTCTATTAGCAATCACTTTTGTGATTTGGGACTCATTTTTATTGCTGAGACCATGGTTTTATGATACCGTAATACCAGTATAGAAAGTAACTGCAGCTGCCAATGGTAAAATGAAATGTCTTTGTTATTGCTGTTGTTTCGGAGGGTTTATTTCAATTACTGTTGTCATCAACAAGTAGGAAATCTTCTCAGGAGTGTGTATAGTTAATACGAGGGTTACTCTGAAATTTTTGAGATACGCGCAGACGAGAATTTACAAAATAAAAATAACGGTTTAATTTTAAAGTACACAGTATTTTAACACAGAAGACGATTTTTTACTGACTTACTTCAACTTGTTTAGCGTGAAATAAATTTTGAACCGAAGAGAAAATGGAGTTGACGCGAGAAAATTTTCGCGCTATGATTTTCTACGATTTCAAAGCAGGATTAAATCAAGAAGAATGCGTTCAACGGTTGCAATTAGCATTTGGCGATGAATCTCCAGCTCGTGCTACTGTATTCAGATGGTTTAGAGAATTTAGAGGAGGTCGCAATTTTCTTCAGGATGAAGAACACACAGAAAGTCCGCCGTCGGCAGTAATCCCGGATAATGTGTCTGCCATACGAAAAATGTTAAGGTATGATAATCGCTGTACCTATCAAATGATACAGAAGGAACTTAACATTGGATCCGCAGCCATACACAAAATCATTCATGAAGAATTACATATGAAAAAAGTAGTTTGCTGTTGGGTTCCCCATAATCTAACTGAGCATCAAAAAGAGCGTGTCAGAATCATTAAAGAAACTCTTAATATGCTGAATGATGGTGGCTACTACATCATTTCTAAAATTGTAACAGGTGATGAAACGTATATACCGTTTTTTGACGTTCCAACACGTCAAGAAAGCAAAGTATGGGTCTTTGAAGATGATCCCACGCCGACAATGGTGAAAAAACAACGCGCACTGAAAAAAGTGATGTATGCCGTTTTCTTCAGAAGTACGGGATTGGTCAAAGCCATCAAGTTGGAAAGACAGAAGACAGTAACAGCAAACTGGTACACCACTAAATGTCTTCCAGAAATTCTACAAGAACTGAATGTTAGGGGACTAATGCTTCACTATGACAATGCATCTTCACATACAGCCGGATTAACAGTTGAGTTTCTTAAACAAAAACAAATTAAAGTGATCGAACATCCGCCGTATTCACCCGATCTAGCTATGTGCGACTTTTGGTTATTCTTTAATCTAAAAAAGAACTTACGTGGACGTCGCTTTCATTCAGAAGAAGAGATTGATGTGGCTATAAATGCATTTTTTTCATCCATTCGAAGAAATGAATGGCTTGAGGCATTTAATCTGTGGAAAATTCGTCTACAAAAGTGCATTGATGCTGGAGGAGACTACTTTGAACGCACCTAAAATTTTGTAATATAACTTTAAAAACCTAGTTGTATCTCAACAATTTCAGAGTGACCCTCGTAAAAGTTATCGGTGGAATCGTCTAATTAACTTGTCTTGATTGCAACTAAAGGTAATTGACATCACTTTTGGTAGTCGAATAAATTTCTTTTCATCCAGCAACTAATAAAATACAAGTGAACACTTCAAAAATATCTATTTCATTGTATTTGTACTTGATAGACCAAAACAATTATCGTTATGCTTTCTTCCGCATATCAGGAATAAATACAATACAATGCAACGAAATTAAATTTCTGTCTTGGATCTAATTATTTTTTGATTAAACAAAATATATTGAAATACCTTTAAAAATTTCTTGATAATTATCAATTTAGAAAACTTAAATCTGTTTAGTACAAGAACTTTTAAAACTTTTATTTATATTTGTTGATATTCATTAAGCAAACAAGATTCCATGAATCGCAAAAAGAATATTCAATGAAGCAAGTTACAAAGAAAGAAATTATACATATACTAAACTAAGAGAACAGAACATTGTGCATTGATAGATTTTGGACAGCTTGAACACAACCACCAATTAGAAGGCATGATTGGTGTAAAATATGCGGACATCTTAGAAGACTACAGCTTTACAGACGAAAAGAGGCTGACTTTGTGTTTCTTTGCTATTTCTTGTATTAAATTATTTACAACACTCACCCTTAATCACAAAGAAACATGCATAATAAATTCATATAAATCAATAAAATAAGTTTACATTAAGAAATTATAAAGGCTCAAACCAACCAATATTTACATTAACATGATACAATCTAATACAATTTTAATCCACATAATGGTAAAAGTTTCTTGCAGTTAAAATTGCAAATCCCCAAAGTTTCTTGCTAAGTTTTGATTCAAATATTAAATCTCGCCCATTTTCTAACAATGTGCGATTGGCACACTCAGCAACTCCATTTAAAGGTGCGATGTAAGGAGGAACTGTGTGTGTGTGTGGATCTATAGTAACACCAATTTAGTAGCACATTTTATGAGTTCACCACAAACATATTCTTTAGCATTGTCACACCTAATTTTCCGTACTGAAGGATTTGATTTTAAAAAGCATCTTAATTCATTCACATCACTTTTTCTTTTCAGTAAACGAACTTCCTTAAAACGTGAATAATCATCAATTAATATCATAAAATAACGCTCACCTGTAGCCATAGGCGGATCAATAGGGCCACAAAAATCTGTGTAAATCAATGAATCAATGTATGTGAATCATAGTTTCGGATGCCCTCTCATCTAGGACAGTTTCCTATAGGAGAAGGACTTTGTTTGGCAAAAGTACACACTTCACAAAATTTATCAAAGGTAGACAATCCAAGTTCTTTTAAGGCTTTATTAGAGGAATGTCCAAGCCGTCTGTGCCATAAATCAGTCATTTTCTTTCGCAGTAAGGGAAATTTCACAATTTGGAACGAAGTCACAAATATATTATCCGCTATCATCACGATAGCCCAAACAAATGTTTTCTTTCTCATTTTCGATGAACACTTTTTTATTTCTAAAAATAACACTATATCCAACTAATTGAATATTCTTTACAGAAATTAATTCTCCATTGAATTCAGGAACAAAAAGTACATTTTCTAAAGTTATGTCAATTTCATTTGATGTTTCGCCTTTTATACTTCCAATACCTTTCACTTCCAGAGCAGTGGAGTGGGATGCACATCGAATAGTTCCTGATGTCGGTTTAAGGAATGAAAACCAGTCTTTCTGAGAGAACATATGGGATGTTGCCCCGGAATCAATGAATCTTTTCGGACTTCTGAAAGTCAAATTGCCAGCAGCAAAAGATAGAGCAGAAGAATATTTTTCATCAGTCTTAGATTTAGATTTGAATTTACATTCCTTTTTAAATGATCAACACGACCTTAATTATAGCACGTTTTCTTTTTACAGAATTTAGCAGTAGGTCTTTTCTTCTTACAATGAAAACACGTGAGCTCTTTTCTCGTAGAAAAAGCCCCACTATCCACAGTTTGTTTCATAAAACGAATATTTGTTTTGTTTCTTGAATCCTTCAAAAAAGAGCTTCAGAGTTTATCAAACGCAAAAAGAGTTTATAAAATCTAACGATAAATTCTCACTCGGTTGATTCTCTAATGCAACCTTAACATTTTCGAATTCTGGAGGGAGAGACATCAAAATGTAGACAACAGTATCAATATCACTTACCTCCACTCCAGACATTCGTAAATCGGCAACAAGTTTTGATACTTTATCTATATGCTGGAGCACTGGAACATCTCTGTTTTTCTTAAGTATAAAAAGACGTTTTCTAGTTAATATTTGGTTTACCGCTCCTTTGCTTTCATAAACAGCATGAAGTTTAACCCATAATTTCTTCGCCGTATTTTCTCCACTCATTGATACGAGCACTTGATCACTTAAAAGTGACATGAGTAATACATATGCTATCTTTCTTTTAACGACTTCTGCTTCCTTATTCACATCGAGCTCCTTAATTAAGTATGTTTACAGTTTTTTCGCAGACAAAATAGCTTCCACTCGTCGCCGCCAAACTGGAAAGCTCTTTCCATCAAATGGATTTACTCAATACAAATCATGCGGAGAAGCCACTGCTTATTGATAAATTTATTCTATCAAGCATTAAATTAAAACTAGAAACTGCTTTTAATTTATAACATCGAAAATCACGCTCTGGTGTTGAAATCCGTTAAACTAACAAGAGTCCATGATTCGCAAAAAGAATATTTAATGAAGCAAGTTACAAAGAAAGAAATTATACAAACACTAAACTAAGAGAACAGAACATGGTGTATTTATAGATTTTGGACTGCTTGAACACAACCACCAATCAGAAGGCAGCGCAGCAGATGATTGGTGTAAAATTTGCGGACGTTTTAGAAGACTACAGCTTTACAGACGAAAAGAGACTGACTTTGTGTTTCTTTGTGATTACTCGTATTATATTATTTACAAAAATATATTTTAACCAGTTATATGTATATATATATATATATATATATATATATATATATATATATATATATATATATATATATATATATATATATATATATATATATATATATATATATATATAATATTTTTAGGCAATATATATTTAAAAATATTTTAATTTTAGCAAACTGACATGATAAGAAATAAAATGTTGCTTGAGTTCTTGAGAAATTTGTATTAATTAGATTTTCAAATAAATGTCGGTTAAAAACCATACACACAAATTTGCTTTGAAATTCAAATTAATTTTTAAGCTACATTAATGAAAAAGAAGAAATTGTACTATGATGAGAAATAAACTGAGCTTAATTTCTTTAGATTTCTATGGGAAAAGAAGATATTAATCTTAATTCAATTAATTTCTAATTAAAAATTAAGCTTTGGTAAATTTCATCTTACTGAATCCCCTTATTTTTGAAAGGAATAAGTTCGTGTAAAATTTCCTAATTATAATGGGAAATACTTTTAAATGAACATGCCATTTTTAAAACGATAGTTTTACATTTCATTGCCTAGCATAACAATGCTAATAATTAAATGTATGTTTTGTTAGAATAGAATGAAAATATTTTATCATTTTACCACTAAAATTCTTATACGTACCTCAAAATGAATATTCTAAAATTTACATATTAATTTAAGTTAAGAAAATTTAGTTTGAAATATATTATTGCAATTGTATGACATTTATAAAATTGTGCAGTAAGAAATGTATAGATAATCTCCTTTGATAGTAGTAATTTTATTGTATTTATAGATAACATTGATAACTGTGTTAAGTTGCGACATCCAAATTTCATGTGTTAAGTTGCGTTCTTTGAATTGTATGGAAAAGTATAAATTGTATTATAAACCAAAAACTAGTGAAAAGGATCTGTACATCGTAAGAAAATTGCTTTCTGAAAAGGTATACTTTTCTTCGATCAAAAGATTCTTAATATCTTTTATGATACTACATATACTGACATCTATGTTATCCTTTTTGCTTACTTGTGTCTCTAAAAGAATTCAAATACCAGATTAATTTTTAAAATTGGTTATGGTTTGTCTCTTTAGTATTTTCTATCTCTTTCAGAAAGTTTTAATTTTAAGGGACCAAAAATTTAAGGAGGATTTCGAACCTCTACAAACAGCCACGAAATTGAACCCAGAAACTCTTAAATCGAAAATCACAATATTAACGATGCAACTACTTATTCGGCCTTCAGACTGAATAGCGCTTGTATTGTGTGCAGTTACTTTCAACTGAAAAAGATTTCGAGCATGGTATACATAAATTCCTTATTTGATCAAAATTGCATAACAATAAATAGTATTTAGTATCTGTAGTCTGTTTATATACGTTTTTGAAGCTCTCTAAAGCTCTGTCTTATCAACGTTCTGTCTTTTTTCTCAAGTCATAATTACAAATCCAATTATTTATCAAGAAATCATAGATAACTAGAGTTATCTATCAGCTCAATGTGTGTCATATTGCTTGCACGTAATATGTTCATTATCAAGAATCTTTCGAATCAATGATTTCATGGTATTGATTCGAAAAGAAACAAATTGAATAACGTTTCATATAGCGAGTAAAACAAATGTAGTGCGTAAATTTATTTATGAACTAATGTATCTTATTCTAAGACTCAATTTTTAATTCAAATGTAGCTTACAGCTTTTATGATTCTGCTACTTTAACTTCACATGTTCACAGAATACTGATGCTAAATATTGTTTGACATATTTTGGTATTCGAAATTAATCTGCTTAAATTTTCATAAAACGTTACGATATAAGTATATAAATTACATACTTGTCTAGTTTCTACAGATAATTTTTAACTGCATATTTTTTTGTAAATATTGCCTTTCTTTGTTATTAAAGACAGATAACATCCTTTACGAGTTTAAGTTCAGTTTTATTGTCTATTTTTTTGGCCACTTTACGGAAAAAGAGACGGGAAATAAATTTTAGAGATCACCTAACGTAAAATCACTTCGATCACCTAATGCAATACCGTAAATGTTTTACTATGAGATTCTGTAAAAGAAAATTGCTTACTGATGAAACATATATAGCACTGGTGGCCTAAAACTCAGGATAAAAATTTTAATAGTCAATATGTTTCCGCAATATTTGTCGTAAAATCGACTACCATCGCATATTCTCTAAATGATAAAGAAGGCAAATAGAGAATCCATCAACTAGAGGACTGTCAAACTCATTTTATTTATATAACTATTAATGTTATTATAGGTTTGATTATTTGGTTTCAGTATAAGTTTATTTTTAAAATCAATTGTTTTATTTTTGATGATTAATTGTGCTATTACTTCACATAAATCTTTTTATAAATTATTTCATGAGTTACTTTGCTGGTATTTATTATATGTTAATACAGAAATGATTAGAATGCACAAGACAATATTTTCATTAAAGTTTAATATTTCCCTGTCATTGGAGACTTGTGTAAGCAGTCATAAAGAAGCTTTTTCATGCAAAAAGCATCTCTACACTTATCATCGTTTATTTATAACATGCTTGTGTATGTTAGCATGTCAGACACACAGATTTACCCTTGAACCTGAAACAATTGTACAACTAACTTTACATTTCCTTGAAAAACTTAGACAGCAGAGTAATGTTGCTTTCAATTCCTGTTATCACTTTTTAACAAACATATTATATTTATTTGGGAACATTTATTCCTTTTAATTTTATCACAGTATGCGTTAATGACTGATTGAAAACTTTAAGAAATGTTATTTTCTGTTCATATTTTATGTGCTAAATAATACATTAGACGTCAATGCCTCATACCATTCTTTATTATAAAATTAATATCAGAACAGACATTCACTGTCAATATTTTTTTTAGAATTAGATATTTTCACAAATTTTCTTGATGTCTTTATTAACTTGCATTAAAAAGTAAATGATACAACACAAATAAAACATTTTCCGGTAATTTATCTGAGTACATCTTACATTTTAAATGTTGTTATCTATTTAAAAAAAGATTAATTTATTTTACATTTCAAAAGTTTTGCAGTTCCTAATATTGATAACATTAGCTATAGTCAGCAAGGAATAAAAAATTAGTCCAGTTAGATTGTGTATTACACATGATATACTAATAACTCAGCAAATATGAAAGCTATTTTTAATACTCAGACTAAATTGCATACATTTTAATGAAAAAATTATGGAAGAATCAAGCTATTCTTTTTTATATGTTCATGTCACACACACACAGAAAGTTAGAGACTTCATATTTTAGTAATTTATGCTAAATTGTTTGCATTTCAATTAACAAAATAAAATATCATTCGCACACACTATTATCTCAACAAATATGTTTCATAGCAGAATAAAAAAAGAATTGTCCAGTCTTTAGTTTTCTCTTTCTTAAGCTACATTTTTTAACGTTTAATACACTTCTTTAATTTTCAAAAGGATCCTATATGGTATAATAAAAGGATGTCCTCCATCTTGGTAGAAGGACTCAGTTTTCTGACCAGTATAAGGTTCTATGATAATTCTTGCATTGTAAATGAAACTCATGGGATCAAAACTGCTCATTCTGGTAAGAAAGCAAACAAATCTCATTTTTTTAATCTCACAAACTATTAATATCAAAACAAAAGTAATAAAGAGATATCATTCTTGTAAGAAAAACTTAAGCATTTTATTAAAATATGTGATAGGTAATTTACATTTTAAAAGATATGAATGTGATGAGTAGCATACCACAGTGCAACTATTTTATATAAAAGCCTTAATGCTAAACAAAAAAATTGTAACGGGACGAAATTCATAATTAACATCTACAAAACTTTTTGGAATTTTAATAGTTTTTATTGATTATTTCATTGATTTATAATTTTCTTTATTAAGAAAGCTACAAATTTAATAAACTTCAAAGGAGAGTAAAATTTTTTCAACAGTCAATAGTAAAATTTTGTGTTGAATATTTAAGTATATATGGTAATATAAGTACAGAAATATGTTGGCAAAAGAGAGTAATTTAATGATGAATAATCACAACCATTAAATTTTGCTGCAAATTGCAATTTTTAATCATGACCAAAAGGACCAAAAATATATTGAAGTATAGAATAAAATTTTACATTTTGATACAAATGATGTGAAATTTTACATTTATTACAAATGACCAAAAGGACCAAAAATATATTGAAGTGAAGCATAAAATTTTGTATTTTTGAACTTGAGAGTAGTAAAAATATTACCATAAATTACATGTATTTCTTTTTCTATTAAATAAAAATGGCCATTTATTGTTTCAGGTATTCTTCTTAGTTTTTCACTTACTAGCAACAATTTTGCATATTTTTCTGCATATTATTTCTAGAAGATATTAAGAGTTTGACAGTTCATCATCTTACCAACACTTACTTCAGAGCACTGACATGCAGGTTTCTGTTGTTCAAGATGGACCTCAAAATTATTTAATTCTTCGTGTTTATTGAATCAATGGTACTGCGTAACTATTATTATAAGCATTGTAATTACACAGCATAATCTTTAAATATTTAGCGAAGTTTAAAAAACAATGTGTCAAGAAAACTTATTTAGGAAGTAAAAAATATATGCTTTTGATTTTCATTTAAATACACTACAGATTTTATGACTTATAAATTAGGAAAACATAATATTTTTTTCACTGCATTTGTTTTATGGCTATGAACAAAAATCAAATTTTTTGCGTTTTCAAATAACGAATCAGTGGCAAGATTGATCCCTGAGCTGATACTCTCCTCTCCCTACTAGAGGAAGTATTTTTTCGGAATGAATTTTTTGATCACATTTTTGAATATTAATTAATTTTAACTGTCTATACTTTTCATTTAGTTAAAACAATTGTTGTTATGTTTACTTTCCTCATTAAAGAATAAATTTGGCATATATAGAACAAATGTAAACTTTAACATATAAGCCCTCTCAACAAAAGGATTTTCTTACAGGTAAAATAATGGATTTCTTAGTTATTTAATACAAAATTTATATAAATAAAAAGAATAAAAGAGGAAATATAAAATAAGATAGTTCTTTGTAAATAAAGGGAATTAAAAAATAAAAACTCACTTAAATTAGGTTCTGAAACTACTCATGATTGACGATTGTCAAATAAATGAAAATAAAAAAAAATCTATCAATTTATATACTACTTATTTTAAATTGCAATTAGATTCTAAAAGAAGCATTTCTATAATTATAGTGCACAAATCCTAAATAACTACAAATATATTATAAACCTTTTAACATATTTTTAATTAAATACCCAGATAAAATATTCGCATAAAAACCACACAGGAAAATATTTTTTTGAAAACTTAACAAAAAATTGTTTTCAAATATTAGCCATGAAATCTGCTCAACATAATATTTTTACAGCAATGATAATGTGATGCAGAGTAATACTCTAAATATTCCAATTTTAAAGATATTTCACGAGTTTCTATTTATTTTAAAAATGTAACGTTTGCCTCCTATTTTATTATTCCTTATTTTGTCATCTTATTTTCCATGCAGTAAAGCTATTGAATAAAAAATTTCAGAATGAATTTCTTCATTAATAACTATTATGCACTTTTGGAAAATCGCTTTGATGAGCCTTATTTAGAAAAGTATTTAATATGAATATTATATCTATTTAATATGAATTTAATGTGAGTTATGCTTTTACTCTCGATAGCTCTTTAGAATGCAATTAAAATTTAGCATTAATTTATTTTTTAAAAAATCAGTAATAGTTTTTTTTCTGCATAAGAAACTTTTGAAATTAATTACTTTAAATGGAAAAAAAAAAAAGGTGAATGCAACCAAAAATAATATATTTCAATAGTATGTGAAAAAAATTCCATCAATAGATTTACCACGTGATTGTAATTTTTACTATTAAAATAATTTGGTTAATTATATTAAACTATTTAGTTACATAGGTCAATTTCGGTATTTAATTTAGGTAAGAAGTTTTGATTTTTATGACATTCGTGTCTGGTTTTTAAAAAAGCCACTTAATATAGATATTTTAAAATACAATTTTCGCCTTTTCATGAAACATTGGTGCTTTGTTTTCCTCAAACTCTTTCTCCGGATGAAATACACCAATATCAATAAACACACAGCATGAGGAATCTCGATTTATTTATTCTTTCTGTCGTCACAAAAAATGTCGATATCTTGATATATGAGTCTCCAAAAATACAACACCACACAATTTTTTATACCATCCGATTCCGTCAATGTCAATTTTGTGTGTGTGTGTGTATTTCTACCACTTCTCTCTTAAGTATGGCAAATTCCAAAGTTAAAAAAAGAAACATGAAAAAGGGAAACAAGTAATTTGTTTCAATAAACCCGGTCGTGGCTCCGATTTATCACTCTTTCGAGTATTGCAAATAACTTCTTAGTCCACTCTGTCCTGTTAAAGAATGAAATGAAAATCTTTAAATTTTTTTTCCGCCAAAAATGCAATCGCTTGAAAAAATATGGATCAAGAGTATTCTGAGAAAGATTTATTTTGTTCATTGTTTCTTCTAATATTTATAACTGAAACAGTGAAGTAGGCCCAACCTCCTCAGACAATAAACGTTTTTGCAACAAATGGAAACTCTCCAATATAATAAATTAATACTTTTTTGGTGGGTTGCTACTTCACTATAAGTTTATAGGTACTTTTTTTTAAACCATTTTATTGTATGTTTCACTGCATTATATAATACATGAGATTAACAAGAGATATTGATACATTTCCAATTTTTCAGAAAGTTAATTTCCCTGAAATTTATATAAATAAATCTAAAATTCCCCCTAATAAATTATTTATATTAATTTTTCTATATTAAATTTACGCTTTTAGCTATATTTATGTGTCTAAGTTTTTTACTTTTCATATTTTAAAGCAGTTTTGTGAGTATATAATGTAAAGATTTTTTAATGCAATCTATTGAATCACTGTAGATTACTAAATTCACACTCTTCATTCTAGTTCACGGCAAGAATCATCAAGATAATTTTTCCTTAAATAGAAAAATAATATTTAATACTATAAAGGGATTTAAAACCAACATTGTAACATCTTTTGACACTTTATAGTGAAGAGCCTAACTGTATATTTTATCAGTAGTATCCATGGCTCAAGAACTAACGATACAATCGATAAAATAGACTAACAAACTGTCTACTATGAAGTGTCAAATATTAAACAATTTCTTATTGTGAATTTGAGGATGTAATAATATATATGTTAAACAACTGTTCTCTCCAGGAGAAATCATTTCCTCCAAAAATTAAAAAACAAGATTCTTGAATTACAAGGATGATGCAATTGAAATCACTTATGATTTCAAAGCTGCACCCAGTTGTATGTTAACAAATTTTTATCAAATTTGATTATTCAATATCATTAAATCTAACATTACATTTTCCAAGTTGATTTCTGGGCAGTTGAGGATGGGATATTAATTCAAGAAATCCTGGATTCTATTTCCACATGAATTGCGAATGTTTGTAATGCTTTTCACTTCCATTGAAACTAAGTTTTCTTCAAGCAGAGCTACAATCCAAAAGCAATGTGAAAAATTCCGATGAAAGCACCATCTCGTAGAGGTCAAAAAATTTACATCATCCATGAACGAGAAAAAAATTTAAAACTGTAGGTAACTATTTGATAACTCTTCAAATAATTATTGCTATTTTTTAGCATAAAAAATATTCTTAGTTTGAATATGGTTACTGAAGTTATAAAATTAAATATTCTGAATAGAAATATTAATTTAACTAAACAAAATGCCAAATATGTTATGCAACTAACATTACAGTTGCTGTATATTTGAAACTTTGCAATGGATTTAATCTACAAAAATTGAACTAATTGCAATATTTATGTTAAAATACCTGACTTAAATGAACATCTGCAAAAAGGTTAAAGTTAATGCAGAAAATTTTTCAGTTCTACTCACATACATTCTATTTTATTCCCTCAACATTAATCTTGACAATTGCCAGCAGTTTACTGAGATTCAACTAACGTTTCCTTCAAAGAGAAAATAATTTCAGTTTTATGAATGCAGATATGAAAAATATATGCGGCATTGTGCTGAAGAGAAAGAAACAAAATTTAATTTTTCGTGAAAATGGTGCAAAAAGGGATATAAAAAAGTCATCTCACTTAACAACTTCAGTTTCTTTCTGAGAAAAATTAAGTATGAAAAAACAAATCTTTATTTAAATTAAAACATTTACATTTTGTTCAATTTATATCATAAGTTTTATTATTATTTATGCTATTTTTGAGATTTCTTACTAAAGAGATAAAGTTACATAAAATATATTTAACTATAATTTATATAAAAATTATTTAAACTATTTCTATGCTTCTCCCTTCAGTGCAAATCAAGAATTTACAATAATATTTATTTTTTAATAATTGAAAAATAAATCTCGATATTTAGATGTACAGGGCTTTTATAATTAAAGCGATTCTATTCAGATCTTTATAAAACATGCGCTCACTATCTATCTTAATACCAGCTTTGTTTACTAGAAAAGCAAGTTCTACGATAAAAAAGGACAGTTAAGATTTTGACCACCAGATAGCAGTTGTCGCAAATTGTCGATGCAAATTAACTGAGCGAATAAGCTTGTAATCTTAGCCAACAAATAATTTTACGTCCATGTGTTAATGGTAAGCAGTCTCTTGCAGAATAAAGAACATATTTTATTGGTAAAACTTTTTTATTAGAACAAAAATAGTATTAGTGGTATTTCGTACATAAAGTCGTTTTTAGAGATTGCTAAGATGTGCATTTTGTTCAATACTTCCAAATCATTCAAAACCATTCTTAAGAATGGTTTTGAAATTTAAAAAGACTGGAAATTTTCATGTACTTCTCTGAAGAGGACTCAATACAGCAGCAAATAAAATCATTGAGGAATTCACTACTGCAATGGTTTGAAAATTTGTCAGTTTCAACCATTTTCCAGCGAGTACTCGATCAGTGCTTTGTGAGGTTTTGATCTGTGTCATTGATAAATGTTGTTCTCAGTGTTATGTGTCTTTGATAGACAGCATGAAAAATTATATGATCTAGTTTAGAATGATATCCGTTTCAGACCAACACGTTCTTAATGATGCAATTTCAAAACTCAAATACCAAACACGCTACATTTGCTTGATGATTTTTAGCGACAGTAGACGTCGATTCCGTTGTCAGATGACGGTCACTTTTTCTCTGTATGGAATTGTGAATAGTCAAAATTGCCACATACGGGGTTTCACAGCCTAAAGTTCTGCACTAAGGAACGCTACAATCTCATCACGTGATTGAAAGTTCTGGATTTACTATTGATATTATATTAGAACCGCTTTGTTTGAAACGCTTGTTTTCCTAAGTCGAATTGCGCTGTAACACAAGTGTATGGTTGAATGAACTCTACTGCTCGTAACTCCTACTTTGCCGGAAAAATAATGGTTGTAGACCACTGCCTTCTTCTAAAATGAAATAATTGTGGAAAGTTGAGAGCAAAGTTTAAGATATGTATTTTGCTTACACTTTTGTAAGAATCGTGTAGCATGCTGAAATTCTCGGAATGTCTCACCTCATTCTCTTTTAGACTTAAAACCCTGTCATTTCTGTTGTGGGAATTCCTAAGTGACTATGTTAATAGATGAAAAGCTGCGTTTTTTTAAGTTTATTGGTTTGTTTTGTTTATTTTTTGTCATAAAGGGGCTAAATAGACCGGAATCTACAGTTTAAAGAGATTCCGAATCCTGACAACATCCAACCACAAAGTGGGATTCGAGCTCCAGAACTATTGACGTGAATACCAAAGTGCTAACCATTCGGCCGCCAATTCGGCTTCTTGACTTGAAATACAACATTACATGCCATGTCGTGGAAATCCCTAAAGAGTTTCTTGCATTTCCACGAAACATGTTTTTTTTCAATTCCTAGCTGATTTAAGTGTGGATACGTTGAATAATACTTCACTTGAAAAATTAAAGAAAGACGAAATAATCGAAAATTCTTTCGCCCTTTTTTAATAAAAATTTCACTCTGGTACTCATAATTTATATGAGCGATTTTTTCTTGCAGAAATTTTTTCCCATGGTCTGAGTAGCGAATGTATCAAGTTTTATCAAATTCTGATGGACCTGAGAGGTCCTACAGAAGTTTTTAAAGGGTAATATTAATTATAACGACTCTACATATAAATTTAATAAAATTAATAATTATATTCAAAGCATATGCTACCATGAAAGGTATTATAATATTAATATATTGTACAATAATATATTGTTATTTATATCATTTTTATTTCATTATAAATAATTAAAGCATTAAATTGTGATAATGATTATCCTAAAATTATTAAATCTAAGGGTTCAGATCTGTCAAAAGTCATCATATTATGTTTATAAACTCATCCACAAATAGTTATTTATAGTTTTTAACTAAATTTTTTCACAATCAAATATACTATTAAAATACGGGTTGAAAAGTAACGTTGTTACATCTACTGGATACATATAGACAAGTAGAATTCCATTGCGAAACATAAACTTGTATATGTCATAATAAATCGCAGTTGAGTTCCATTTTTTAAAAATACAGTACCTTGGTGAAGAAAGACGCTTTACTCACAATTCCGGAAGATTACAGTTGTGCATTACCTCATCAAGCAATAATCATAGTGCTAAAAGGGTTTTTGCTGGTTAAATGTTCCACAATGAGGGGGTGAGCAGTAGAATGTGTTTTTTAAGAACTAAGCTCAACAGCTAACAGGGAGTTAAAAACTATCATTTGTATATGCGGTATATTGTCTTCACTGGCAGGATATATAATTTTCATAAATTAATTAAACTGCGCACAGATTTTTCCTCCTAGCTGGAAGACCATTTTTATTTAATTCAATTCCCCACCCCTCCCCCCTTTTCAACGAAGTGGAGTGCCCTAACGCAGGACTTGAAGGAAACCAGTTTTTCAGGGAGAGAGCGAGGGATGGGGGCTGAAGACAGAGGTGCGTTGGAAGAAAGAGTTACAACAAAAGGCTAAACACGCCACTACAAATTCTTGGAAATAGTTTCAGGTGTTACATAAATCAGATGATATTAGTTAATTAATCAATAAAGTTATAAAAAATTATGCTTCCAAAAACAAAAGTGAGGAAATTTTTGAAATGTTACAAATGGGAGATAAAGACATATGAATTATTTTTTGTTGAAGCTTGCAATGAAACTGAATTATATTTTGTTTAAAATATTCTCAAGTATTGAAAGAAAGTTTTTTAAATTTAAAAATTAGAGACGAAATGAAACATAAGTCTCCAAAAAAAATTAATTTCACATAAGACTGAATTTATTGGCGAATAAAAAATAGCATTGTAAATCAAAATTAAAAACTTGTGGATTCAATGTTTGACTTAATTCATTATAACACTTGAACAACATTCATGAAAAAAAAAACTAAGTTATCAAATTTGTAATTTTCCAAATTCGTAAGTTCCAAGAATCAACGTTATAAGTTCAAAGTTCCGCTCTAAAAAATTTACACTTTGCTTTAAGAAAATTATTTTGATAATGCTATTTAAAATATACGCTATTTAATTTTCAAAAAATCCTCACAAATGTACATAGAAAAATATTTTGACTTTTATCCTGGAAAAATTTAGAATAAAATTTAAATTTTATTTTTTAGATTTTTTCTAATATTTACTATTTATGTAAAGAACATTTATAACGTTATTTTCCTTTTCATTTACATTCTATGAAGTATAAAAGATATTTGATATATATATATATATATATATATATATATATATATATATATATATATATATATATATATATATATATATATATATATATATATATATACATATATATATATATACATATATATATATATATATATATATATATATATATATATATATATATATATATATATATATATATATATATATATATATATATATATATATATATATATATATATATATATATATATATATATATATATATATATAATATGTGTGTGTGTGTGTATGTATGCATGAGTAGAGTTATAATATAAATACATAAGTACATATTTATTAATTTTTTACATGGTTATTTCCTTTGTTAAAAGTAAATTTACTGCTATAAGTCGCATTCAATTTATTTCTTTAAAATGGAAACTATCTTCCATTTCTCTATCTCTATAATAGAATTTAAATCTCAAAGCAATACTAAATCATGAATCGCATTCAATTTCTTTCCGATGAAACAGAATATCTTGAATAAAACTTTTGTATCTAAATTGGAAAGTGAAACGGATACCAAAATCGTATACTAAATATATTTTCTTAGGAAACAGAATATCTTCTTGATATATTTGAATTAAATTCCAGTTTTGTCAACCTTAATATGTTGAGTACTACAAAAAGTGTAAGACGCCAATTTTTTTAGTTATCAAAAAAGGGCAATTAATTCATTCAATACACAGCAGTGAACTTCCTTTCCTTTATTAAATTTAACTAGGAGTAACTTATGCGTGCACTGGGTGTCACAGTAGCTGCTTATCCATTCGGAGAAATGGGTGCATCGATATTTAACTTCAATATGAGAAGAAAGATGGGCGAAAGTTCAATTGTAACCCATACTGATGAGCTATTTACATATTTCACAATAGAAATCCGTTCTATTTATTTTTCTTTCATAAAACTTAACTGCAGTAGTTCAACTAGTTAAAAATAAATACTTTTCCTTAATTTAAATTATTCAGATGCAATAAGGGCCTTTAAATTTAATATTCAAACAAACATTTATTGCGATTAATAGGTATTCAATTAAATATTGCATTATATTGGCAAAAGGGATTTGAACAAACTTAAAATCACTCAGATATTTTAGTTTTTATTAAAAGATAAAATAAAAAGATTTAGTCAATTTTAAAAATTCTCTAATTAAATAAAATTAGAAAAAATCTCGCTTCATAAAAATAGCCGATTTTAATTGAATATCATAATAACCAGTCACAAAAGTTTTGATATGTATTTATATATATATATATATCTATATCTATCTATCTATCTATCTATCTATCTATCTATCTATCATATATATATATATATATATATATATATATATATATATATATATATATATATATATATATATATATATATATATATATATATATATATATATATATATATATATATATATATATATATATATATGTATATATATATAATAAAAAATTAATATGGAAAATTGATTTCTCCACGTTTAGATCGTATTTTAAGAATATTAAACATTTTCTAGAGAATTAAAAAAAATTTAATTGTGGCCAAAAGTATTGCTGATGTCGAACGGAATTAAAAGCGTATAATTTTTTGTTGTTCAATTATCTTTGATGTATTGCACCAAATCCTTGATTACTGATTCACATGATAGTTACTTTCTATATTCAGTTATTAGAGAGGTTGGTCAACAATTAGCCATTTTTATACTAAATATTCCTTGTTTTTAGCTTTTTGGGGAATTTTAAATATATATTATAGGTTATAGGCATTATTTTTTAAGAAAGTAGAACTGGGAAGACTCTCAACACCACCCTCCTGAAGAAATAAGCCTTCAGAAAAAAGGAACTGCGTGAACATTTATTTCATATTTATCAGTTATATAAAGAAACACATCTAAGACCCTTCACTTCAAAAATCATGTTCCAACTTTAGGCGATATTGAGCTTTTTATTTCTGTATCTTGTCAAATAAAGCGTAATATACAAAACTGTTGCAAGGCATTTTAACATTCGCCTGATGTTGGTTTCTATGTGGATTTGGCTCCAATAGTGGAACTCATTCATGGTTTACAAATAAAGAATATTTCTCAAAACAGACACTCCAACTATTACGCCTGCACAAAACGAGATATTTTATAAAGATCGATGGCACCCTAGGAAAAACGGAGCTGTGGTGGGCAAATCTAATGTAATATGATGGCATTAGACTAAGTCGTTAACACAATTATAGGCAATGTTGACAGCTATATGGCATGTAATACAAAAGTAACAAGATAGTAAATGCAAAATCTCACTGTTTTTAACGTTTCCTGATACTTCAACTGTTCATGTCATAAGAGTATGGGAACAAACACTCTGTGGAGATACTGTTATGTGACTATGTTCATCCTTAGAGCAACTCTAAGTTGATCGTATTATCTCTTTTATGGTACACGGGTGGGAATGTGAAATAGTGTAAAAAATTAGTTTTGTTCTAAATTTTGCTCCCTTATTTCTTTATGGAAAGTCATCTTCAAAACCTAGGAGGAATCCATTCTTTGGATTAACAACGTCGAATCGGAAATTATGAGCATTTTACCAAGATCTCAATATTTTTCCAGCTTGCTCGTAAATCTGCCTCCTAATGTAGACGTGGTCCCTATGACTTTCTTCTGTTCTCTGAATTGTATATATATATATACACACACACACACACACACACACAGACACACACACACACACACACACACACACACACACACACACACTATATATATATATATATATATATATATATATATATATATATATATATATATATATATATATATATATATATATATATATATATATATATATATATATATATATATATATATATATATATATATATTCGATTTTCCTTGGAATCCATTATATAATAGAATATTATAAAATCCCAGTATAGCATAACAAGTTATCACCTCCGAGGATTAAAAGAATTGTGTTGTGTTGCATATCATTACAAACCCAGCTGCAAGATTAACAAGGGAATGTAGACGAAATTGCCCTCCCCCCCCTAAACGCATGCCTATGAAGTGATCAAACACAAGCTCCAATTGGTTTGAACATTAATGCTCTGAAGTAAATGTTCTGCTTATAAAAGTGATTTCTTCTCTCAAAAATTTACATTAGCGAATTTAAAAGATGATTGAGTTTTTTGGTCTGGTGCAAACTTTAGCTGCAAGCATTTTGCTCTCAGATATTACTCTCCTTTTACTTACTCAGGAATCTTTTTTAATTCAGTTCTCCTTTCATTAATTTTGCTTTGCCAAACACGTACTGCAACGCTGTGAGTACGCTGTAGCGACTATTAGACATTTTGCATCCAGAAATACTTAAAGGTTATGATATTTTGGCCATTTTAAATAAGGTCTAACATTTTACTTTTTTGGTAAAAATTCAAAATGTAACCAACTTTTTTGTCCAAAACAACCTCATACAGTTATAATTATTTTTGCATTAAAAATGGCAAATATCATTTTATTTTATTCCTCACAAAATGGATTCTAAAATCCCTTTTACTTTCAATGCTTTTATAACATAGCCATACCTAGTCAAATATTAGTAAAGCACTTATACTTGACAAATAAGCACAACATTTTTTTGTTATAAGCTAAGTGAGTTGAATCGCAGTTTCTTTTTTATTTGAGCATTTTTAAGCATTTAAAATGATAGTTTAATGCATTTGATGCGAATAGGATAAAAAATAAAAGCGAATAGGAAAAGCGTTCATTTTAAAAGAAACTTTTAAAAGCAGCATTTTCTAAAAATTAAACTAAGAAAATTTGATGCATACCCCAATCTCACACATGAAAAAATGTTTAACGCTTGAATAAGGAATGTAAACTTTAGATAAAAGGAAAAATTTAAAAATGTCCAAGTGCTGAGGCGGTTGGATATTTTTTTAAAACTTTGATTTTATATGAAACTTTCAGCAAAAGTCAAATTGAAAAAAAATTCTTCTAAGAGCAGAATAAAATCAGTAACAAAAGCCATCAGTTTGTTTTAAAGTAGAAAATATCATATAATTAATATTCTCTTTTCTATTTTTAAACTTAATTAAATTCAAAATAATTTATTTATGTCCATTAACGCGACTAAGTTTCACAAATTCTAATTGTCATTTAGATAAATTTTTATTTTTGATGCTTTTTGAGAAACTTCTTTGTTTCTAAAAATATCATGTTTATATGGCATAAATTAATCATTAATTTCCATTTGCTGCAATAAAATGTAAGCCCTTCCATAAGATTAATATATATGGTTCCTTTAGATAAACACTTTATAAAGATATTAAGAGTGTTAAACTTTCATCAAATTAATTTTTTACTTTATTTACCATTAATAAAACTTTTATATCTATCAATGTATAAATTCAAATGAAACATGTTTAACTGCTGCATAATAACTTTCTGAATTTCAAGAATTATAATTTAAAGTAACCTATGACAACTTAACTCAGGAAGTTTTGACACTGGTAAAAATATATTTCTCAACTTCTGATAAATATTTATGATTACATTATTGAACCTATAAAAACCATAATATTTCATTTGATTTTAAGATAAGCAGTTAATTTAATTTATTACATCATATTCAAAAAATTGTCAAATGCTTACAACGGCTTCATTGTGATTTAAGAGTAGGATTGGTCTATTCAGATTAAAATGTCCTGAGTTGTATGCTAGTCCCTATTGTACAGTGAAATGACTGTTTTGTTTCGGTTTTCTGCATGCTCATCTTTCAAAGTAATTTAGATGAAATTTTTTTATACATTTCTTTCCTTATAACAAGGGATTTCAGATCATTATATTAAAATCTTTGTGGATATTCAAAATGCTTTACAATAATTTTTGGCTGTCATGCTATCCAACATGGCTTGTAAACATTTACTTTAAGGTTTTATTTAAGGGAATAATGAAATTTCCATTTAAATTAGATTGGAAATAGTTTTCTAAATTTTTGAAAAATAATGTATTTTAGATCAATGATCAAACTGATATTTACTCAATAAATAATGCTACATTTTTAGCAAAATTTTATTAAGCAATTTTTAAAGCTTTTAATGCACATTTATATTTCCTTTTATAAGAAATTTACCCTAATTCATAAAATCTCTTATAATTTTCGAGTGACAATGCAAAAGATACGAAAAAAATAAGAGAGCAATGCCTTCAAAATACCACTACTTTTTAATCCAATAATAATAATAAATAATAGAAATGTTAAACGCAAAACATTTTCGTTTGTCATATGTTTGAATTTTGCTTCTCTCTTTTTCCAACCTCTAACTCAAAAAGAAAAAAAAACTATTTAGTATTACAATTTTACTGGTTTCCTAAAATAATTAAACATGGAAATGCTTGATATATTTTAAGAACTTAAATGTATTTAACAAAATATGAAATATAAAACAGGCACACTAAGACTTTTTTAAAATAAATTACTTAAAGTAATATGTAATTTATTTAAAACCAAAATGTTGCTGTTCATTATGAAAAGTTTTTATTTGCGCAAAAATCAAACAAAATTTCCAATATTTGTGAACACATTAATGTGGTATTTTACCACTCCTCAAAAGACAAATGCATTCTGTTGACAAGTATGTCAGATGAGCTATGTATTTTAAATCTAAAGAATTGATACACAATAATTTCGCAAAATTGTGTTTGTTGCTAGAAGAATTAGTAATAATATTTTGTAAAAATTCATTAAATGTTTGATGAAATGAGAAAATAACTCGTTAGAATTAATTTTACTAGTGCAATGAATCAGAATGAAATATAAGGGATTCTGTGAGTATATATACCAGGTGTGTGCCTATCAAATGAGACGATTGCTAACAGATGTCGCCACGCATATATATAAACATTACGAAACGGTGACACGTGGTTTTTTATAGTTTGACCTTTGATACCTACATTTGGACGAGTTTCAGCGTGCATACTTTTATTTATTTATTTTTTTTACTGTGCTGAAAATTCGAATTATGTGCCTTCCGACCACGATTTGCGAACAGCATTAATTTTTTGTTACCATCTGAAGAAAAATGCTGCCGAATCACATCAAATACTTGTAGAAGCATAGGATGGCAATGCTCTGAGATGTGCGCAATGCTACAGGTGGTTTCAAAAGTTTCAAAATTGTCATTTCAATGTGAGAATAGAGGAGCATGGCAGACCAGCAAAAAAATTGAAGATGCTGAATTCCAAACATTACTCGATGAAGATTATGGCCAAACATAATGATATCTGGCAGAACAATTGAATGTTGACAAGAGCATTGTTCCCGTCATCTCAAAGCTATGGGCAAGATAATAAATGTCGGTAAATGGGTACCACATGAGCTAACGGACCGTCAGCAGGAAAACCAAAAAGTCGTGTGCGAAAAGTTGTTTGCAAGCTACAAAGGCAAATCATATCTCCATCGTAATGTGACTAGTGATGAAAGATATATTTATTTTAAGAAACTCAAGTGTAATTGATCATATGTTGACCGAGGACAACCGTCTAAATCGACAGCAAGGCCGAATCGCTTCGTTCGCAAGACAATGCTGTGTATTTTCTGAGACCATGAGGCGGTAATCTATTATGAGCTTCTCAAATCCGGTGAAACCGTTAATACTGATTGCTAGAGGCAACAATTACTTGATTTGAACAATGCTGTACTCGAAAAACACAAGCAATACAAGAAACGGCACTACAAAGTGATTTTCCTTGATGACCACGCACCTAGCCACCATGCTAAACCGATCAAGGACATCGTTAAGGCACTCGGATGAGAGTCCATAGCGCATGCGGCTAATTCTCCAGACTTGGCTGCTTCCGATTACCATCTATTTGCATTATTGGGCCAAGCATTGGCTAACCAGCGCTTCATTTCTTACGAAAACGTCAAATCATCGCTTGATGACTGGCTGGCCTCAAAGGACCGATCAATTTTTTTCTTGCATGGTATTTACAAATTGCCCGAAAATGGGGAAAAATGTGTAACTAGTGATGGATATTATTTCGAATAAAGAAATATTAACAGTTTTTGCAAATTTATTGTCTTTTTTTAAACAATTGTCTTATTTCATTTGCATACACCTGATATATTTAATGATAAACATTTTATAATGAATGTATTTTTAGCATCTCTATCTAAAATATAAATATTTTTAAGGAAACTTGTCTCGGTTTAAGTTTATTATTAAGTTTTTGAGTAAAATGAAATATTCAGAATAACATGTTTGAAATGCTGAAAATAGACAAAACAATAATAGAACTAATATCAATCACAAAAATGTTTTTATAGTGCTCTTAATTTAATATCCCAAACATCACTTTTATATACTTAAGTAAAAAAAAATCATTACATGTGAATAAGTTATTGTACAATTTTAGTGTAACAATATTCAGTAGATGGAACTGTTCAGCAAAACAAAAAATTAAAGGTATTTTATCTCAACACATTGTAATCATAAATATTATTAACTAACTATATCTGAAATATAGAGCTCAGAAATTATAAACTATGGGTATAAACATTTATCTTAAATGAGGAAATAATTTATTGCAACGAATGATAAATTTCTACTTATTTTAAATTTTTGAAAAAATAAATGATTCTCTAAAAACTCAAATCTTTAGAATGAGTGAAATTTTATGAGTTATAAAAGGAAATTTTTCTCTTTCTAAAAGGACATTGCGAAAAGG
This sequence comes from Latrodectus hesperus, assembly GCA_037975125.1. Lineage (NCBI taxonomy): Eukaryota > Metazoa > Arthropoda > Arachnida > Araneae > Theridiidae > Latrodectus > Latrodectus hesperus. The sequence continues at coordinate 16,178,491 of CM075855.1, forward strand.
GTCAAGAAAGCATCCTCAACTATTCCACTCTTCACTAAGCACACGCCGAGAAAGGGCGCATGTTTCTTTAATGGTACTAGGAAATGCTATCAAGGTAGTCAGATATATTCCTAGGGTTGACAATTTTTACAAGAGAAAATCAAAAGAAGTTAATCTTTGAAAGTAAAATTTACTTCTTGAAGGATTGCCTTCTGAAAACTTTTTAGAGATTTAAAAATAAGCAATATTATTTACATATTCTTTTAACAATATTTTTAGGTATATCATTTAAGTAATTGCAATTAGCCTATTAATTAAGTTGTTCATAATGTCTATTTTGAAGAATGACAAGTAATTTTATATAAGTATGAGGATTATGAAATACTTGTTGGAAATTTGAACAAACTATAATTTTTCTTGATTTAATGAAATAATATAAATTTAAAACTTAAAAAAACGCAGTTATAAAAATTAAATATTTACAAATAAATTAAATATATTTTAATTCTATACTCTACAATGATATAAATTTTTTTAGTAGTATGCAAAGAAAATCATTTGTATACATTGATTTTGAACAAAGTAATATACTCATTATTAAATATTTTAATATAATATGCTCGACTTGGTGCTAAACCCTTCATTAAAAATGCATAAATATTCATAATTATAATACCTGCTGTATTTATAGTCTTTAAGTAATATAAGACATTGCCACTTATATATTTCTATGAAATAGTTTAGAAAAGAAACATGTAAAAATGTAAAATATTTAAATATTCAAAGAATAAGTGGTGTCCTTGTGATCGTGAAACATTTTGACGTACAAATTCTTTTTATTGAATCATCGTCTAATTTTTTTAAATTAAAATAAAGGAAATATATTAAAAATACACTTTTCCGCTTTAATTGATTAATACCAATGTATATTTAATGAAATTTGCAATAATTTATGCTTAAAAATTAAATTTTAAGAAAAAATTAAACATAGTTGAAAAAATTCTTTGCTTGCGTAATATAAAAAACTTTTTATAAAGAAGTCAAAATTTCTTACTATTTTTAATAAGATCAATAATTGGATGAAAACTACAAACATAACTACAAAATATACAATATAGTTACACTATATTATAACACTATGTACAATAAGTACACTATATGTAAATTTTAATGTATATATAAAGGACGTATTTTCGCCATGATCCTTAGAGAAATGTGATTCAATGAATGTATATATAAATAATCACAAGTTGTATTTCATTATGAAAATACATATAGTGTATTTCTCTTCTATATATATATATATCATATATATACATACATACATACATACATACATACATACATATATACATACATACATATATATATATATATATATATATATATATATATATATATATATATATATATATATATACATATATATATATATAATCAAGCACTATATATATATAATCATATTCTCAAACATTTCATAAAAACTAATGATTTAAGTTCGATATTTTAAAACAACTTTTGGTTTGCTTAGAGAAATTTTGTTTAAACATACTTTCCCTAAATTTTTTGTCAAAAAATTTAAATCGTTCTTTCAAAATTGCATTGAATAACATACCCTTAGAATTAACGATATTACTGGCTTAAAAACATTTGCATATAACATTAATAAATTTAAAATTCATGTTTTTGCTTTTATTCCTTACCTCAATTTGTTAAATGGCTTTTTTTAGTGTGTTTAAACACTTGTGTAACGAATCCTTCTAAACTTTATAAATTTTGTCATTACAAATAGATTTACTTGATATTTATACGCGTGAAATTTTCAAATGTTTTTATTTAATCAAAATAGTATGTAAAATAAATAATTTTAAGTTTTTTTAATAGAAATTTAATGAAACGAATTTCTTGCAGCTTTGTTGATTTTTTTTATAATTCTTTAGCTTTCTAAAATTTATCTAATATTTTATGTACTCGTATATAATGAAATTGAGTCAGTTACAATCTTTCCGAGTAAATTTTGTTTTTTAATTTAATTAGTAAAAAATAGTTTTTTTCCGAAATGAAATATTTATAGTTATTTGTTTGTTACTGAAAGATTAGATTAAGCGATACTTTTGGGAATTATATTAGCTTGATTTTTTTATATTTACCAAAGTAAATTATTAAAACAGTCCCCAAAAGACATCAGAGGTATCATACAAGCTTTGAAATATAAATTAGTTTAAAATATATTCTGAGTACGCTGATGAGAAAGTGGTAGAGTGTTTTTTAAATATAAATAACATATTTAAATGTTCTCAGAGCTATTTTTAAAAAATGTAAATAAATGTTAAATATTAATATAATTCGTACAAAACTTCCTAGAATATTTATCAGGTCAACATTTTTAATCAAATTTCTTGAATAGTCCTCTTTGGATTTTAATTCAAATCCTGCCTTAAATTAAATTAAAATTATTCTGTATCTTGAGGTAAAAAATTTAACATTTTTAAAACTTTTGTCATATTTTGTACCGGTTTTAAATGAACAGACATTAGTATTTACAAAAACATATTCTAAATACTCAAAATACCCGTGAGACCTTTTTGGAGCTATTGATAAAAATGTAATAATAATTGAATAATCGCGCTGTGGAGTTAAGTGGAAAATCGTACTGCGCATCAGCTTTCTGAACATTTATGACCATTATTTAAAGGAAATATCAAAATGCTAGTACATTGTATTAGTCAATATTTTAATAAATCTAAATTTTAATAACATCAGTAAGTTCTGTGTAAGATATTCGCATAGCGCATTTTCCTACATTATAATTCGATTGGTGAATGTTCACAGATTTTAGTTCAAATAACTCATAACGAAATGAATGCTAATTTAAATTAAGGAAATGCATTAAGAAATTTGGTTATAAAAATGTAAGTCTAGTCATAATAGCACTTGTGGATTATGCTTCTAAATTTTTCCATAAACTTAACATTTGATCTAATTTTCAACAGTCCATGGAATGAAACGCATTAAACAGTGGTGGGGATTGAACTTGTGAACTTCCTCTCGGAAGATCTGCTTTGCTATCTGTGTGCTCTGTGACAATGAAGTATTTTCAATATATCTATTCAAATTATGGGAAACTTTAGATGATTTGTTACTCTTTTGTTGATGGTTGCATTTTCGGATTAATTTTCTATTTCTTCACAAAGGGAATGAAGATATTATTCCAAATGTTTGCTTACAAATATTATCCAAAAAAGAATTATACCATCAAATAATTCATATATTTCTTAAATAAATTACTCAACTTATTTTTATAGCTATAAGTATTTCCTTATATGTCACATGAAAATTAAGTAGAAAATATTTTCTTACATTATATAAAATAGGAATTAAACAGGAACAGGAATTTTTTAAAAAGTATTTTTTAAATCTTTTTTGATTAAAATTGGATCATAAAATTAAAAATACTCTTCAAATAAAAATGTTTTAAGCAGTTAAAGTATTTTTATCATCCGATGTGTTCATCATTTAAAAAATCTATTCAAGTAGTTTAATTTATTAAATTTTTTTTATCTAATTTAAGTTATCCATATATGTAAAATAAATGAAAGTCATTAATTATTGTGGGAATATTTGTATTTAAAATAATTTTGATAGCGCATTAAGAATTTTATATGAAGTTTATTTTTAATTATTATAAATTTATGACATACCACAAATAATTTATTAGCTTTTTCATTCTTATTGATATTTACTCTTTCACGTTTTCTGTGTTCCAAGATATTTAATGTATATATATTTTTTTCTTTCTCTAGGAAACATATCATAAGAAATCTCTCTCTTTTTCTCTCGATCTCTCTCTCTTCCTCTCTCTCTGTCTGTCTCTCCCTAAGATGTAATACTTTTCTCGTAAATTCTCCAGTAGAAAAAAAGGAAAAGGAATGTCCATGTTGGAAGATAAAATCCTCACCAAGTTATTGACTCACTTCTAAGATTGATTTCTGTGGTTTCTACTTTTTCCCCGTATTCTTCTATATATAAAAATAGTATTCCTTTGCTAGATTGGCAATAGAAGTGGGCTGGTTATCGATGATTACTCTGTAAGATTTGATAAAAAAAGAAAAGGATTCCATGTTTTATCACTACTTACCAGCACTTCTCAGTAAATTGGAGCTAACATTCTTTCACCAGAGAGTGAGCATTATCTATTTTTTGATCCAGCTTTGGGTTATGAAAAAATATTTCAGACACAAATAAGATAAAATAGTACTTCTAATCCAGAAAAGAAAAGCAGTGAATTGGATAAAAAGTGAACTTGTTGTTCGTAAAACATTGATTACTTTAATTCTGCTCCGTCAATCTTCAGAAAAATCACTTTGTTGCAACGTTAAATTATCATTAATTTGGAACAAACCATTTACAGTATTGAATTATATTTTATAACAATAACTATATATATATATATATATATATATATATATATATATATATATATATATATATATATATATATATATATATATATATATATATATATATATATATATATATATATATATATATATAATTTAATGCAAAAAAACAATTTGGCATAATATATTATATACTTAAACTACGCTGAATGCCTGGTTAAGCACTAAAAATCTCTCTAATCACTTTAAAAAACTTATTGCTTGTAAAGTTGTGGTTCATGATATTTCATTTATGGAATTTCAGACTTTTAAGGAAAGAAATGCAGAAATAAAAATTCTTGTTAGCTGAAAAGGTCATGTAGTATTGTTCACAAAAATATCTCAAAAATAGAATTTAGATGTAAGGAATCTTATTGGTTATAGTGTAAAATTGAAAATATTATTTATGTTTAATTCAATTTTTGATTTTTGAATATATAGAGTCATTTTATGCGTGCTGAATACCCCATTCATAGTTTGCACTTTATTGCAGGGAACAAAACTTTTTCTATGTGTTGTTCCGTAAAGCATAACATTTGAATACACAATTTTCAGTAAATTGAGCATATAAAGTATAAGTGAATTTTTCAAATATTTTATCGTATTGAACGTTGATTTATTTGAGATAATCTCATAAATGTTGGTTTATTGTTAATATTTAAAGACTGTTATTAAGTTTAAGCAAAAGTGATATGTTCTGAAGAATAACTATAGATGTAAGCACAAAAATTAATTCAGGCAACAAATATATCCTGATTTTTCTAAGAACTACGAAAAAAATTCAAGATCTATGAACTATAAAATTTTATATAGAAAAATAACTCCTTCGAAAACTTCTTAAAACATCTCTTTTTAAACTAATAATCTCGACTAGAAAAGGAGCATCAATCACCTTTACTTCGTAATTTGGCTTTCAGAAATTGAATCTTCTACTTTGGATTTATAGATTTATTATTATTAGTTAAAAATTGCCTAAAGTTTATAATGTCACATGAATTTCAGAAACAGTAGGAAAATGAAATGCCTCTTTTGTATGCCATTTCCCCAATATGGAAATTTTATTGGCTTTGAAAGAGAATTTATTTCAGTAAAGTTTTCTTAATCATCGTAATGATTTTATGTAAAATTATACAGTATAAAGCAACAATAATTTTGAGTTATTTAAAAAATACATTCACAAAATAAAACAGCTCAGCTAATATTGAAGACCTAAATAGATTTATGGGGAATTCATTACATTTCATTGCTTAAATTAGATACAAATCTCATTAAAATAGCCTTTTTTATCGGTATACAGAATTTTAATATAATTTTTTTAATGCTTTGTCTTTACATCATTTCTTAGAAGCGAATCCTTTACTTAAAGAATATACTACTCATATTAATCATCATAAATATTATGTTCAAAAATACAGTAATTATGAACAAAATTATATATCACTGATTCTACATTGTAATTTATCTTATTTGACTATTACTTTATTAAATATATCTAATGAAACATTTCTTACTGTGGTTTCTATATATTGGTTTATATTCAAGTCTATTAAGGCTTCTATTATATTCAAGGTTTTCATATTCATTCAATTCAAATTGAGTGTCAAAATATGTACTTTATTAATATGCAAGATATTTAAAATTAGAATAGGCATTATTCATATTTTCTTTTACTCATCATATTTGTTTGAGTATATATATAAATTTGTAATTTAACTTAATTTCTTTTATTATAATTAGTATGAAGAATAACATTCATGTAGTACTTACCTAATTAAATATTAAATATTTATAGCCAGTGGTGAACTTATTTTATCAGTTGTTATACATGCTAAAAATGACAAACCTTTAAGAACAATTAAGATTTAATAGTTGAAAGATTTTTTGAATAGAATTGTTTAAATATAATTACTAAAATAATATATAAATTTTAGGAAGACTTAGCTCAATTTAATTTTTGCTCTGTCATGCTTAAAATAAATAAGGATACACTTAATTTTCTTCAGCAAATAATTTGTATATATTCCCATCTCTCTCCTCCCTCTCTCTCTCTCTCTGTCTCTTTATATATATATATATATATATATATATATATATATATATATATATATATATATATATAAGTCCCGGAGGCGAGTAGCGTTACCCGCGTCATACCACCACAAACCTGTTTATAGGGTGAGCCACATTCATACATCATCACAGAAGAAAGGATAGAGAGAACAGAGAAAGAAAGTAACATCCATGTCCGAACCGGGATGCAAACCCAAGACCCGCACAGCTCAGGAGTCAGGAGCGCTAACCACTCAGCCATCGGTTGGCTCAATTTTTATATGAAAATCCAGAAAATTTCCACCCTATATAAAGTTTCAGAAAATTCTACTTCTCTAAAACATTAAAACAAACAAAAATGTTAAGGGCATTAAATATTTTCCTTTTTTCAATTATTAAAATTTTTTTTTTTTTTTTTTTTTTTTTTGTAAAATGGCATGTGAAAGAAATCGTAATATTTTTAATTTGATCCCACAACTAGCCAAGCAAAAGTAACTTAAAGATGACATCGCAGGTAATTATTTATCTTCGTCGAAAATTCGTATTTTTTTCTCTCTGCTCTTCAAAAATTTGGTACTTGTGATCACCAATAATATTTTATTCAAATTTCAATATATTTTAATGTGTTAAAAATAAATACATATGTCAGCTCAAAATTAATACTTTTGAATTGTTTGTTAAGTAAATTGTCAAATTTTATTCTTCTGTTCTTAACTGCTGATTTTGATATTTTGCTAACCAAAGAAATGGTGTGATAGCTTTCAAAAGAGGACAGTCTAGAGCGATTTACCCACATCATTCTTTTTGTATTTTAAAAAATTCCAGACAAACTTGAAAAATTATTGATTTTAGACATTTTTAATTTTGAAGACATATTTGATACACACGCGTACTTGTAAAAATAACAAGCAGAAAACTCAAATCTTATTTTGAAGGTTGTTTGTACTAAAAGGTTTTAAAAACAAAGAATTTTCCCTCTAAAGATTAAATGCTTAGATGTCTGTGAGAATAGAAATATTTTTAAAATATATATTTATGCTATTAAGACAATAACTATCAAACAGTGCCAAATATTTACTCAATGGCAATAAATGTACAAATTTTTAAACTAAGCTGACAAAATTTTAACTTTATATTAATAGTAAATATAAATGTTAAAAATGTTTAAAAAATTTAATTTGTCTGGAATTTAAAATTTTATTAATATCTATTTTATATTAGTTAATTTATGTGAGTGAACTAATTTTCCCATGACATCCAAATGAGATCACCTTCTAATAATTAATTTCTCTTTTTAAACGATGAATATTTTCATTAACATTCAATTATTCCAACATATAAGGGACTTCAACTGTAAAAGTCTGATTGAAGGGGAAATGATAGGAATTATATTAACTTCAAAATATATGAGTCACATATTTTTAATTTCGAACATTTAGAGCTTTATTAAAACGAAAGGTTTAATTCTGCCAAGTTACTTTTGTAGCTCTTTCACGAGATTTACTTGCACTTACTTTTTTTAAATTACTTTGATCTCTGGCAATTTAATATTAGCATGGGAGCACAGTAATTATTAGGAAATTGAAGGACAAAAGCGTTTCTTCTCCTGGAAAGGATTATGAGAGCTGAAAAGGCACGCAGTTCTTTTACTCGTACAGTATGCTACTACGATTTAAATTGCTCTCCTTTGTCTTTATAATAAACAATTTTCAACCCTTTCTATGTTAAATGATGTTAAACTTTACACTAATATATGTATTAATGGAGTATATATATATATATATATATATATATATATATATATATATATATATATATATATATATATATATATATATATATATATATATATATATATATATATATATATATATATATATATATACATATATATATACATATATATATATATATATATATATATATATATATATATATATATATATATATATATATATATATATATATATATATATATATATATATATATATATACTTTTTATGTCTATCTGGTTATTTTTGATATGTAATAAGAAGATTAAATTGCCATGATTCATTAATCAGTTTTTAAATACAATATATAATTGATTATATTATTTTCAATACTTAAAATTTTGTTGTGAACGCTTCTCAAACACCTCTTTGAAAATTACCAATCTTTCACAGGACAGCTATGGATGCATAAAAACATGATAACAAAATATTATATGAAAGACTACTATGTCTGATCTAAATGTTGCAAATAATTATAATGTAAAATGTTGCTTTACAAAAAGTAAACATTATAACATTTGTTCATTATATGCAGTATACACCAAATTTTCGATTGATTGTTCATAAAGAGAAATGCTCAATACTTGTTTAGAAACTTTAACTATGCTTTTACAATACGAAGTTCACATTTATATGAACTTTTATGACTTATACTTTTTTCATTCTTTTCATGATGTTTATTTGTCTTTAATACAACCTATTAGAGATTTTGGTGCAGTAATCCATTAATAATTTATAATGTTGCTCTAAAACCAATGCTTAGCAACATTTGTCACTGCTACTGATTTTTATAAATTATTTTTCAATGCAAGAAGAAAATCCCTCATCATTTGTTTGAGAAATACCTGCATTTTGTGTACTCAACTGTGATAAAGCAACAGCTGAAGAATGAGAAAATTCTAGATCAGGAAAGAGAAATGAGAGCATTTTTGTATTTCTCTTTCTTTGTGTTAATTCCGTGGGATTAATGTTTGTTCCACAATAAAGTATTATGCCCACAGATTCCGACTCTGTTAAGTAGAATGTAAATTGAAAACGAGTTACGAATGAAAAAAATCAAAATTCAAAGAGGAGCTTTTCAGAAAATTTAGTACTGTAACTAAAATATTATGCCTAATAAATCATAATTAAAAATTAATAATATATAGAATTGAATGTGGAGTGTCATTATTTCTAACAATATTGAAATATTAAGAATCAACTTTTGAAGAAAAATATAATAAAATCAATAAAATTATTTTTTCTATAAAAATGAAAACCTATGTTAGTTACTTTTGTAAATTATACTTCGAAATTATTATACTTTATATGATTTATAATACTTTTCTTAGAAAACATGCCTATCCGCAATTCATATGTGAATTTGCTTCATGTTGCATATTTTCTGCATGAATATATTAAATTTTCAAATATTTCATAAAAGACAATGCTATTTAATGCTAGTTTTTATATTTTTGGCAAATTGATTAATATTTATCACAACATATTTAATTACAATGCATGTTTATAAAGTACTATTTTCAGATTATAATTCAATACTTTTTCTGAGTGTTGTAATATGAACCGGTTTATGCATATTTTATTTAAAAGAATATAAATTATTATTAAATATTTTTCAAACAATATTTCAAAATACTTTTTTAAGTTTATAACATTTAGCACTGACAAAAATATTTTGCAAACAATTTTTAAAGTCTATCCACTTATTTCATTTAAATTTAATTATATTTTTGCTTAAACTGCTGCTACTTCTATAAACTTAGTTATAAATTAAGTTAATATGTTCTTCAAAGGAAGAAAATGATTTTAATTATTTGGTTGACTTGTAAAAAAAATTCATTTTTCTTTTTTCATTATTAAGTAATTATATTTTCAGAATTCTTGTATTTTACTTTTGACTTCCATCCCTCTCACGGAAGACTTTTTGAGTGTGTTTCAATGAAAAGATTAATAACAAGTTATTTACATACATTTGATGTAAATAATAAGTTATTTACATCAAAGATATTTTCATATTCTACAGTAATCTTCAAATATACAACCTGCAGTTCATATACATGACTGACAAATTCAATCTATATTTTAACAGGACTTATTAAATTTACAGTTTTATTTTGTATAAATTCAATAAAATGTAAATTAGTGGTGAAAAAGTAAGTACTGTTTCATGTGAAACTAGCTTTTTAGACCGCGCAAAAGTTACTAACTTTCTCTCTATATGTATATATATATATATATATATATATATATATATTATATATATATATATATATATATATATATATATATATATATATATATATATATATATATATATATATATATATATATATATATATATATATATATATATATATATATATATATATATATATATATATATATATATATATATATATATATATATATATATATATATATATATATATATATATATATATATATGTGTGTGTGTGTGTGTGTGTGTGTGTGTGTGTGTGTGTATGTGTATTGCATTTATTGTAAGCTTTTATTTTTATTTATAAATTAAAAGAGATTGTTAAAAATGGATATGGGGGTATAAATGGATTACCATATAGAGAAAGAAAATTATAACTAATATAACGTTTATCATAATTTTTTTATTTGTTTTTATATCAAAAATGTATACTAATTTATACAGATAAAGTATAATACATCGGTAAAATAAAATCATTCATAGAATTGCTCAAGCAATGTTATAGATGATTTTATTTTACCGCAACAAAACATAGAAAATTATATATCAGAAAGAAAATAACTTTAGAATTTTTTAACAACAAATATTTAAAGTTTTGTTTACATTAAAATTGATGTTTTAAAATAGTATTGGATGGAAAGATTCATTTCTTCAACTTTTAAAAGAGGGTTATTCTTAATTATTTGTTCAGAAACGCTAAAAAATCATGTTTCTTTGATATCTGAATACACGATACAAAATATTTGAAATAATAAAGGAAGAAATCGCCATAGTGTGGCATCTGAAAAAGTATTCTTCGAAAAAATTTCTTGAAAATATTTTTTTGTATATTAAAAAATTGAGATTATGACGCTAAAAAGATAAAGGAATGTTGCAAATAAAATAAACTTCTCAATTTTCAACTTTAATAAAAATTTTATTCTGTCTTGATCCTTAATAAAATTCAAAATATAATATTCATCCTTTTCTGAGCCTCATATATATAGGCGTAGAACACCTACAAAATTCTTTTAAAAACATTTATCAAGAAAAAAGTGCAAAAATATCTTAACAACCAGCGAAACTTCAGTCTATTTATGTGATTCCAGTAAAATGACTATCTTTTAAATAGTATAATAATAAGCTACTTAAATAGATTCCTATAAATTCCTGATGTATCATTCTAGTGATGGGTTTGATTTTTCTTGTTTTGGAACTCTTAAAATCTGCATCAGTCAAACGGCGAATAGCAATGCTTTGTAAACTTTGGAAAATAGTTTGAGGAATGGAATAAATACACTTTTTTTGATATAACAAAAGTATTATTAACAAAGAAATTATGATGTATAATGTTAGTTAAAAAAACAAGGGCTATTATATTGAACATTTAAAAGTAATGTGCGAGTGTTCATCAAGTTAAAGCAATCAATAATATTTAATATATAAGACATTCATATCGATGGAATAATATAGTTGTATGTATTTTATCTTTTCTTTCCAATTAATATTATTTAGCTACTTTCAGCTTATTTATTCCAGTCATAACTAGTTCCAATGTTGGATAAGAAATTTCTGACTTAGAAATTTATATATTCCATGCTGATTTCAAGAACGCTCAGTTATTTCATCATCATCATTCATGGCACACCAGCCCAGGATGGGCCAAGTCCTTCTGAACAAGTTTCTTCCAGCCTCTACTGGCAGCCAAACTCCTCCAATTTTTTGTTCCAAGGACCCTACAGTCTTCTTCGACTGCATCCACCCACCTCAGCTTTGGTCTTCCCCTTCTTCTTACGCTGATGGGTTTTGCAAAAAAAATTCCCTTAGTGTTTTATTGTTCTTTATTCTAATAACATGTCCAACCTAATTGACACGGCTTACTTTAATGTGATGTACAACATCTGGCTCCTTGTACATTCGATAGATTTCTGTACTGTATCTTCTGCGCCAGACAACGTTTTCATTCGTACCTCCAAAGATACTTCTTAAAATCCTGCGTTCAAATAGGTCCAACAACCTCTCCTCTCTTTCAGTCAAAGTTTAAGTATCCGAGGCATAGGTCAAAACGGGACGGATAAGCGTTCTATAGATCTGTAGCTCAGTTATTTAGCTTGAGCATGTTTTTCGTAATATGCATCAACTACAGTTCAAAGCTTGCTTCGAGTATATAACGATGCATGTATTAAAGAGCATTTTAATTTTCAGCTGGAATTGCTTTTTATGAAGTATATTAAGAAAATTTCCTGGCTGCGCTTCTTTTAACTTATGCATAAATATTCTCGCTGTAAGTCAAATTGCACATAGAATGCAGACTTTTTTAAAAATGAATATTTTAGTTAATTTCAGTGTTTTTTACCAATATCATAATTTTTTATTCAGTGAAATGCAATCCATTGAGAATATATAATATACTATGCAGTTTAAAGAACAATTAAATCCATATCAAGAATGGACAATCTGCTGAAATCATAGATTATTAAGTTCATCTTCGTAACATAACAGAACAAATAATTTTAAGAATTTAAATCAACGCTCAGTTACGCAAATGTAAATACAAGGGAAAGAAAATATCGATTAAAATCGATATTTTCTTTGCAATACAGAAATAGTTTCTTAATCTTTAGATACAGAAATAGTATTCGAAAAAGAAACATCACATTTTGTTTAATATTAATGCTTTTATCTGATGTTGTAATTTTTTACAAAAAGTGAGATAGGTATGCTCTACCACAAATATATAATCTACTATGCACTTTTGAAACTGATAAACTTCAAATTATGTACAAAATAAGGTATTTTTAATTCTTCTAATTCTGAAAATTTAAAAAAATGTAGATATTTTATTAAAAATATAAATGATTAAATATTGATTAAAATTTAGTGAAAACATTTTTTTATATATTAAAACATAAATACATATAATAGAAGAAATCACTCCACTATTTTATTATTTTTGAAAGTCTGACTAAAAGAATATTCAATTCGAATATCATTGAATAGTTAAACAAACAATATGCTTTTTATTCATGACGATATATTAGTTATTTCATAATTGTTATAAATTGAAATATTAGTTTCACATTTACAAATTTTCATTGTTAAAAAGATTAAAAATAGATTTTAAAGACTATAATTCGAGAGTAAAATTCTAAATGATAATAGCAGAATGCAATAAATTGCTTTTCTTTGAATATATATACATACATACATATATATATATATATATATATATATATATATATATATATATATATATATATATATATATATATATATATATATATATATATATATATATATATATATATATATATATATATATATATATATATATATATATATATATATATATATACATATAAGCTCACTATGCACTTCTCCTCTGTAACTTCAATTCTGTAGAATTCTCTTTTAGAAAGACGACTAAGAATGGAACGGGAAACAATTAAAACAAAATGAAATATGTTTCTCTCCTTATAACGGATTGTTATAACTTTAAAAGGACATTTTCTTTTAATACTCAATGAAACTAAATATATTACTTTGGAAAAAGTTTATTCACTTTCGTTCATTGTTCTAGCTAAGACGAATGAACATTGCTGTTATATTAAGATATTCATTCAGGAATTCTTAGAAAGCATTAATTATTTTGCAATAATTAAAACCATGAAAATACTGTTTCGTTTTAATAAAATAGAACAATGCAAAGATTATTCAAATCTGATATTTCTGCTTCAAAATCTTTTGAAATGATTTTAAATTTAACATTTTTATTAAAAGATATCTTGATAAAGCAAAACTTTATATAGCATAGGTTTGAATCAGAATGTATATTTCATAATATAATAGCATATTTATTTCACAAAATTATCTATATGTAGATTTAAAATGAATAATTTTTAAAAGTAACAAAAATTAATTGACAAAAAAATAATGTAAACTAAATAAAGTTGGCAAAAAATAATGTTGAATAAATTTAAATTGCTTTTTGATTAAAAGGCACAATGTCCCCAGAATTTAAATAGGCATATTTTTTTATCCATAACTTCAAAGCTCTTTCAATTATGTCAAATGAAATGTGTACAAAGCTTACTCCTGCAACACACGACGGTAATTTTATTTGCAATGATAAACGATAACAATCATAGACATTTACGTAAATTAAATTTTATGTGGTTGATAGCTATTCAAAAGCTGTTAGCACTAGTATATGATCAATCATATTTATAATATTTTTTAAAGTTAGTTTAAGTTAAAAAAGTGCTGCTCTAATGTAAAAACATTTGTAGTGAGATATAAATTAATAATTAGTAAAAAATTTTGTAACAGCTAAAATAAATACCATCAGCTACCATATATATATATATATATATATATATATATTATTGCAATTAATTTGAATAAATTAAAAATGTTGGTTAAACACTTTACTTATATTTTATTCATTACTATTATATAACAACAGGTATTAGTTAAATTTAAATTATAATATGAATTATCTGTGTTGAACATGTGATACAGAGTAAAAATAGATGAAGGAAAATTATACATTTATTTGTTATGAATCATTAAATATGTTTTTATGAAAAATTAACATTTTTATTTATTAAACGTGTACAGTCAAAGCATATTCATTACATACAATATTTAAAGTGTTTTCTTCCTATAAATAGTATATTTTGTTATTCTTAATATAAGATTTTTATTTGATTGCAAAGTAGAATGAATTTCAAACATATCTATCAATATATAATGACATTAATTATAAGGCATTATATTTCGATAGAAAGCAGTTGAAAACCTAATGTGATAATCCTATTACACACACAAGGCCTCTGCCTACGAAATCTCTTAACTTAAATTCATCTCAACAGACTTAAGCGATTATAGAGTGCATGAGAAATTCAAAATAAGAAAAAAAGACTTTTAAGCTACTCAACCTTTTTTAAGTCTTCAGAGTATTCTCTAATCCCTCTTAAGTACATTTTTTAAATAGATTTTTTCTTAATTAAAGAAGAAAATGACAAGAATAATCAATTAAACCATGTTTACGTTACGGCTTTTATTAATGATATTTTCCGATACTTTCATAAGTTTGGAATTCATTTAAACGTATTCTGTCATTATTCTGTATCATCGCATTGACTTAGAACTTACAAATAGCTTAACAGGTAATGAGATGAACGTGTTTCCTTAAAAGCATTGAAAAATATTTAAAAAAGTATTGAGCTGATAAAAAGTTACCACAGGTGGTCGTTTAAAGAATAAACGATGAAGAAAGTTTTACATTAAGAACTTACTAAATATTGACAGTAAATAAATGAGATTTCAAAATATTTTTTAATGATTATCTACTTTATTTTTAAATTTACAACTAAGCTCCTTTCTGAAAACGCTTACTTATTGAATTTATCAATCAGTCTGTACTTCAATACTTGTTTTCTTCTTAACTGATTGAAATATTATAAGAAATATGTCGGTCGAAATTTATAATGGTTGTTTATTGAATAAATTTTTAATGAATAAAATATAATTTATTCATTTAATGAATATAATTATTTAATGAATAAAATATAATTGTAATGAATTCCTTTTATCTCATTATATTCCAATGATTTGTATTATTTTTTGTCCATTTTGTCTATAAATTAGAATACTTTTCATTTGTAGTAAATTTAGAATATTTTACAACAAACACTCTTTAAAAATATGTGACTTATTATCGGAAAGATTAATGAATTAATTTAAATTGGTTGACTAACATTTTAATAAATTCATTTACGCAATCACGCATATGTAATTGGTACACGTCAGTGTGAATGTTTTGGATACATGTATATTACATTTGTTTATAATTCAGTGATTAAAAATTGCATATCATTTTTTAGTAGTGTTTTCAAATTTTTATCACGGAATAATTATAAATAAATGCACAATTACTTTATGCAGGTAGTTAAGAACAATTAAAACAGAAGATATATTGAATATTCAAATATATTAATTTTTAAGATTATTGATTCTTATAAGTGTTCTCTTAAATATTGTTATAGTTCACTTTAAGTATTATTTGAGGACTTTGACAATCAACAAAAAGTTATTAAATAAGTTTATTACAGAAAACAAAAAAATTATTTTATAAAAAATTAACGAGATATAGGAAAATTGTAAAGAAAGATATTTTTATTTTGGTTTTTATTTGAAATGAATTATAATTTTCATTCAAAAAATTGTTGAATTTAATTGTATTTAAAATGAGTATTTTAACAAATAAAATATTCATTGATAAAAGCAGAAATTTAGTAATCAATTAAATATGCATAAAAATTAGTTATTAAGATGCATGAATAATAATTAGTACAATAAATTCTTATGCCTAATTTTCTTTATGATAAATGGAAGCTGTTTTTATAATTTACAAGAATTTTATTCCAAATCAAAACTTCTTAAAATAATTTGAAAATTGTTCCCTTTTCTGTGTGTTACAAAATTATAAGGCACTGTGTTGCTTGCTATATATATTTTAAAAAATGTAATATTTTAAATTAAGTTTGTGTGAATAGACTCAATCTAAAAAACAGGCATAGTATTTTAAAAACTATACAAATATATTGAAGAT
This sequence comes from Latrodectus hesperus, assembly GCA_037975125.1. Classification (NCBI taxonomy): domain Eukaryota; kingdom Metazoa; phylum Arthropoda; class Arachnida; order Araneae; family Theridiidae; genus Latrodectus; species Latrodectus hesperus. Next base: position 16,195,544 of record CM075855.1, read on the forward strand.
ATTACCAATAATTTCAAAAATATTTTTACTTAAATGTCTCTTACAAATTTAAAAGACCATTAATGAACACAAAACTAAAAAGTTGTTGACCTATTGTTTTTCTGAATAACTTTAAATACTGAATTAGTCAGACTATTGAATAATGATATTAGAGATTTATCTAAATATTTAGTGAGAGTTACTTTTATTCCATGTCCAGATTCATTTCAATGGTAAATTGCATTCACTTCACCAAATGATTGTGAATTTTTTATAGAATTCTAATTTTTTTAATTTTCTCATTCAGATAGTTGTGATCCTTCCGCTATAGTGAATTTTTACATAAGCAAGTATAATATAAATTCTAATTATTTTTATACTATCATTTGCTCATTTTTGTTGCAAATTTACAGTTTGCGTAGGATTTTCAAGCAAAAGAAAATAATTTTATAAACTCAAAAGGTATTGAATAAAAAATACTTTGTCTTCATGTAACAAAATGTTGTTCATGTAACAACAAAATTTCAAATCAAATCATTTGCTTTTAAAATAAAATATTTATTCGTTTTGTAAATATATCCAGTATTTATCAGTTTAAATAAAATTATGTTTCACGAATAAATCATAAAAATAGAAAACGCTAATTCAATTCTTTCCATATAATGATTTATTTGTGAAAATATATTTCACAACTGCTTCAGATTTAGGTTGTGTACTATAAAAATAAGTGATATTTTATGCAGTCTTAAGATTTTACATCATACTGTGTGAGCTACTTTGAAATAAATCTAACTGTCATTATTTAACGGTTCATCCATTCCACCCGGATTCGAACCCAGCTACCGTAGAATAATGGGAGATGGATATTACGTGTCTGCTTTTTATATGCGCATGTCTAGGAGCGTAGATGCTTTAAAATTCTCCTGGTTTCCTCCTTGTGACTAGTGAATATGCTCCACTATCTATAAATTCTTTCTGCAAGACAATTATGAGTCGGACTTTAAAATGTATTGGAATTGACTTTGGTGGGTAGGCAATCACAACACTTCAGCATAATGTCAAGATCAACAAGGTGTCGATTTTTAGAGTTATTAAAGTATATATCGAATAAAAATATTACAGTGTGCATTGTTCATTTCCAAAACATTTATTTGATCATTAAAGTTAACAAAATTAATGAGTCAATTGTATTGTTTCTCATCCTATCTGGTTAAGCAATAGGATAAACCGTATTCATGAAATTATGATCAAATAAAAACTCAAAAATAAGAGAAGGACTTCGAAGCAAATTCTCTTTTTTCAAGTCCTAAGCAGAAGCGTAGAAGTTCAGGGGCAAAGTATGCCATTTATACATTCAATTAAGAAATAAATTGTGTAAGTTTGGCATGCAATCTCATTATGGCATTAATGTTAAATGAAGTTAATAATGCATATTTATATAGATATAAATATCTACAAATTTTTGTTGTCATTTGCGTACTTATTACATGCGTTTGAGACATTCTATTCTAATTTTTATTTATAAAAAAAAACGCATAGTTCTCAAAAAACATTTTAAAGAAAAAGTTAATTTTGATTCGCATATGCATGTTAAAACCAGTGGAATCGAACATGAAACTTTCTATAGGTCAACCAAAGAATAGAACACCTAAAATTACCTTAAGGATTTTGCACAATACTTTGCAGAATACTGGGCAAAAATAAAATAGCAAATGTATTAAAGTTAATTTTCTTCTTCACTTAAAACGTATTCGTTTCAGTTTCGGAAAGAACAAAAGCAATCTATTTCATAAAAGAGTTACCACAGTCCTCGAGTTTTGAAAACCGATCCACGCTCTCAGTACATTGAGAAAGTGACCTTCATCGATATAACCATCAATAGGGTTATTGATGGAAAGAGAAGTTTTGCCACACAGAAATTTATGTTATCATTTGATGGATGGTGAGGAAATTTCGGAAAAGTTTGAATAGCGAAATAAATTCCTGAACTTCAAATGATTGATGAATGCTGAAATGAGTCTTTGTTTTAATGTTCTGTGTTTGAGGATTTGTTCTCGAGAAAAATGGGAATATACAAAACAACTTCGTGAAAAGTATGGCTTTGATTATAATCCATTAATAGACAAATAAAATTTATGTATTTAAAAATTGAAACGAAGCATTAAAATACATATAATATTTAAAAGATTTGCTCCGATTGATGAAATTTTAAATTCTTTGATATCCTCCAATTACAACCATATAATTAAGTAAAATACTACAACTATAACTTATTAGTCATCAGAAATTTTCTACAAATTGTAGGGACTTATTTACAAAATACCAAATCTCGTGTATATATATAATAATAGGAGTAATATTGCTTCAAAAAATATCTTGTTGTACTGTAATTGTATATAAATAAGTAGATAAGCGTGATATTATTCTTTATTATATAGGAGTGTTAGAAATCATATTTATATTATTTCTAAAAAATAATCATTTTGTAATTGTATTTTGTACACCTTCATTGCTATTCATAATATTTTTTAAAATAATAATTTCAGATTTGCACAATTTTCAATAGTTGATATTTATTTCTTATTTGGAAGTAGTGTTTGAATTATATCTGACATTACTTTTTTACATTTTATATCACGTTTACAATTATTTTGGAATTAAATTTACGATTGCATAGTGCATTTTAAAAATGTGAGATTGTTTTCTAATTGAACGAAAAAAATTATTTTTAGAAATGTTATTTTCGTAGAAACTCTATTTATTATTGGTTTCCTTTTAAATTCATTTTATTGTTTCTTTTAAAGAATTTCGACAAGTATTATGATATCTAAATCTAAAGAGAAAAGATAAATTTTTCAACAAGAAATGGTTAAAATTTTAAAGAATGAAGGTCAGTGATGGTTGAGAGAAAATTTTTCAATATTTTCGCAATCATTCCTCACCAAGCAACTGCGCCCTCTCTTGGCATTTTTACGTGTTTATTTTGGTTCTCTTTACCTTTCAGTATAAGATATATACATATATAATGTCAGTCTGTGTAATATAAAACTTAAACAAAATTAAATACTACAAATCCTTTTACTTAAAATTTTTTTGCTTAAGTTAAAATTTATAATTAATATTTTTCATAAATTGACATTTATGGTTTCCAACTCCATGAGATGAATAATTAACAAATATTTAACATGATTTTTCATACTTCAGGGCTTCAAAATGCATCCTTTTAATTTATGCATTCAGTGCGAAAAAGTTTGTTTTAAAGAACTTTATTGTTTCCAACTATGAGAGAGAAAGGATGAGAGATAGTGTGTACAAAAATAGGAAAATTCAATTACTTCCAAAATAAAAAAGGTGTTTGTAAAATATCACTGAATCATTCTCTCCGTTTAACTTTAGATTTAAAACTTATTATTTTACTCAGTATTTGATTATGGAAATAAATATATTAATTATACACACAGATAAATGTGTGCATGTACATACATACAAACATATATATATATATATATATATACACACATATATATATATATATATATATATATATATATATATATATATATATATATATATATATATATATATATATATATATATATATATATCCAGTAGAAACAATTTCTGGGACAAACCTTAATAAACATAAATATATATTTCAGTTGTAAAATAAAATGTATAATTGTTAGAAAAGGTTTAAATGTCATTTCAAAAATTAAATATTGGTAAATAATCTATTATTCATGTTGAGATAGCCTTGAAATCTAATATTATCAATTTCGTTTTTAACTGCAATTTTAAAAACAAATCGGAGTTCAATTTTTTTCTCTCATCATAATATGTATTCTACAATGTATGATGGAAATAAATCGTCATCATTATCCTCAGAAAAGATTACTTCTTATAAGAAATACATATTACCCACATACATACACTTTTTATCCTTTGGAAACTGATGGGGAACGGAATTAACATGGCGGAAAAATTTCTGACGGGAAATGGAATTAACATGACGTAATAATTTTTCGCCTGGAAATGAAGAGTCGCATCAGATTTGTGACGCTCGTTCATTCATCGCTCTTCTTTCAAAACAAACTTAAATTTTTCAACGCATTCATCCCTTTTCAAAAAAAAAATTTGAGATATATATTTTTATTTTTTAGGTCCAGTGTTGAAAGTTTTTCTGAAGAGTTGGGCAAGTTCTTTTATTTCCGATTCGGGGGAACTTGCCGGAAATTGCGTTCGGTCACGATGGAAGTAAGCCATTTCCGGAAGAGTAGATTGAAACAAAGAGAATGTTATTTGTGTTTGATGACAGAGACAGAAGTCATTTCCGATTCAAAACTTTGGAACTCATCAAAAACTCTAGAATGGAATTTTAATCTTATTTCCATTCTCGTGACAAGAGATAGATTTACAAAATATCATTACTAAAAATTGATTCGAAACATTGAAATGAAGAAAAAAATATCTTGGATCAATAATTTAAAATGATCACACACACACTCAAACACACACACATTCACACACACACTCAAAAACACACACATATATATGTAATTAAAATAATAGTTAAAAAAAGAAGAAAACACATTTGTGGAATATAACCTTTAATATCGAATTGTCATTTAAATTAGAAATAAATATTTAATTAATCATACTAATGCAATATAAAAATTTAAAATTTCATAAAATTACTATTTAAAATTAAAAAAAATTTATTTTCTGCAGTTTAATTTAGTTATTACATAATTTAGTTAATCATATCATTTAAAACTTTAAAAATTAATCTCTGAAAAATTCTTGGTATAATTTCATAGACATAGATCTATGAAATTGACTAAATATTTTATGAATTAATTATTTAAATTTAAGCATCCGTTAAATTTTGCCTAATTTTTTTTAAAAATGAATTTACCATTTAAATATTAACCAAACATTACTTTATGAAATTACTAATTAACTTTTAAAAAACTTTATAAGCACATTTTACTTAAAATTTTATCTATTTCAAAATTTTAAAAATGTGTCAACTTTGAATCTTTCTTTAAATTTTAATTTTATGATGATTGATTTGCCATTTTTCCAGCTTTTGTAAACAAATATTTCTTGAAAAAATATGCAATCATTTGATTTTTACCAAACATTTTTGCAAAAATCTGACGGATTTTTCGTGAAAAAGCAGTAAATTAAGACAATTTTTTTTTCTTTACGAAACTAATAAATGAAATGATTGTGAATACTTAGCTTGATGTATATTATATTAAGGATTATATTAAAACTTTTCAATAGATTTTAACAAAATTTAACAGATTTAACGAATTTCAACAGATTTTAACAAAAACACGAGGAACGTAGTCTTCATACAAAAATCCGATAGATTTCTTGAAAATCAGCAATAAAACGTGAAGCAATTCATTTTTTTATAAGCTAAGATTGAAAAAATATGAATATTTACTTAGCTGGATGCATATTATATTAATATTTATATTAAAATTTTTCAACAAATTTTAACAAAATTTAATACACGAGGAATGTTTTTATTAATTAGGTTATGTATAAAATTTTATGCATTATTCTTATAATATTCTTAAAATATAATGGGAATCATAAAATTAAATTACTCGAGGAAAAATATATTTTCTTAATAAAAAATAAAAATTACGCGTTTTTCAAGAAACGCTACCTCTGTCTCCTTGAGATTCACCTGCCAAAAATGTTTTTTACAGTGGATAAAAATGATATTTACTTAGAAAAATATTTCTTTCTTTGTTTTTGAAACAGTTAAGGTTCAAAGAAAGCTTTAATGATGCCTCTAACATTTATTTAAAATATGAGTGTGGAAAAATGTTAAGCGATAAATAAATTCCTTAAGTATGAATATTGTAAAGCATTGAAAAATTTCTCGTTTAAGAATGAATAAATTCTAAAAATTCAGGAAATTTACTGACCTGCATATCAGATTACAAACATTATATCATTCTAGCACGATGAAATGAACCACTTAAAGTAAAAAAATTGGATAAATTTAAAATACGATGCAAATGACGTGGAATCAAATACTTCCTTCTTTAATATCTTTATAAATATTTTCACCAAAGGAATCGAAGATTGATTGCACAACTGCATAATTTATATCAATCATTTACTGTTAAAGAAAAATTGTACAGAAACAAATGTAAAAACTTGGATTTACTTGATAAGATTTGATCAAGCATCTATGATTAACTCTCTCAGACTCCAAATTAAATATGCAGTTTTGTTAAACTTCATGAATACATAAGTAATAATTTATGATGAGAAAAATGTTTGAGAATTCAAGACAAAATAAAAAATGATTCGGTCAAAAATGAATAAACAAAGCATTTGTTACGAGGAAAACATCACGGTTTAAAAAGAAAATTCCTTTTTAAAAAATTTTTATAAATTAATCGTCTGAATTTATATTTTTAAATTTCAAGTGCAAATTAGAATTTCAAAATCAAATATTCTGCGTAAGGATTTCGAAATTCTTTCAAATAAAAATTAATTCCTCTCATGATGAAATAACAATTCCTTCCTTAAGCCAACTGTCTTCTACAGATAGAATTTTTGATGTTGAGAGGAAAGATAAAATTCTGCCTGGATTGTTTTCTCCGATTAAATTAATTTTTAGCTAAAACTCCTGATTAATTCGGTCAGCACACTTTCCAGTTACCTTAAAATCCTACAAAATTGTCATTTTAAATTTTCATCAAAAGCTGAAAATTATAAATTAGATTTATACTTTAGGAAATAATCAATTGGTTCTTTCTGTTCTTAAGTGAGATTGAATATAAATGGATCGTCACATACACATAACTACCATGTACGTTAAGTTCACCGTAGGAGTGATCGACAAGAAGAAAGCGATATAAGCTTCATATATATGAGGTTTGGTTTGTTTGTCGCTCAACGGTCATTTTTTGCACACGAGGGCTAAAAAGACCTCATATATATGAGGAGTTGGATTGGTAAAACAGAATTTACATGGCTTCTATGTTTTCTGGATCACATTTTCAAAGAAATTTTCTCTTTTAAGGAATTCAAACTTATCCTTGTAAGAGACTGGAGAACATCACGGAATACGCCGTTGCTGTTGCGTTGGTCTTCCAAAATCTTGCCCTGCTTTTCCAACTCCTTTCATTTACGGTTATTTTGTTGCGCGCGATTAAACATCAATACAAGCTGTTGCAACTCCAAACGATTCCTATTATAATTTATCATCCTCTGCTTCCACTGCGCAACATTAACATATGTTGTTAATCAAATCGATATTTTTAAACCTATATGCTATCGATAAATGGAAAATTTATTATTCTTATTGCAATAATTTTTCCAGGAATTGTTTCATTCTTCGTGACAATACTAGGTTTAAATGTTTGGTTAGTTTTGTTTGATAAAGAATAGAAGCATTTTTTCTGAACTTATTCACTTTGATGCCTTACTAGTTCTCTAGCGTTATTTCATCAAAATTCCTTTAAAACCCTTTTTATTTTTAAACACGTAAATCATTATTGTAAAAGTGTAAATATTACCATATTTTTATTAAACATGGGGTATGAAATAGAACGGTATAAACATCATTTTAATTAAAATATAATTTTATCAAAAAATAATAAATAATAATAATGAACAACACTTTCCTCCTGTTTACGAAAGAAACTTGCTCATCATTAGGTCACAAATCAAGGAAATGCCTTTAAATAATGGACTTAACTTTTGATTGGATTGAATTAATGGATAGTAATCATAAAAATCTAACATAAAACAAACCCTGTTCTTACACTAATATAGTTATATAATATAAAGTGTTGAGAAAATGACAGGGATTATTAATTATATTTACTTTCTGTTTGAAAAAAATATTTTTCATCAATATTCTCATCTATTGCATAAAAATTTAAGGATTTTATCTTTTAGCTGTATGATTTTGTAACAAAACTATAAAATGCTACATAATACATTTCGTAACATTAAATGTAAAATAAGTTTTCTAAATTAAGTTTATTCCTACCTTCTCTTATTGGGTAATATTATGAAATGACGTTATGTTCATAAGCAAACCCATAATGTAATCCATTTTCAAACTATTGATTTATAATGAGGAATAAAGTATCAGTTGTCTAAGTTTACTGCATTTCACCCTTGAAAGGTATTACTGTGCATATCTTAGGTGACTAAATCCAGGTGTGTAATATCACCAGTGGACATGCTTTGAAAAGTCAATCAAATAACTGATACAACGATGTCTCGTTGTTCCAATTGAAGGTTGGACAATACTCTATCTCCTTTTATATGGCAACTAAACGATCTTCCCAGAATGCAACTCAGCTTAACAGATTACCTGGTACGAGAGAGATAAGAACCCTTTTGAAATTCAGTTCTCGTTAGAATCTGGATAATAGAAATCGTTGCTACTGAGCTGTCAATATATTTGATTATTTAGCATTTATGAATCTGTTAAGAATGCCTTCAAAATGCTATAGATATTTCAGTCATGAAAAATTCTTACTCTAAAAGGAAAATGTTTTTAATGAATTCCCCCTATTTGGGTACTATATTGAATCTTTTATCATAAATCGAATTTCGGAAAGTATATTCACGAAATTTGATTTCTATCAGAATTATTCTGTAACATATTGTGAGAATAGCATGGAAAATGATGTTAATAGAAATACAGATTTCTTGTCAACCAACCAAATAAATAATAATGAAGAACACTAAATCTTTCGTTTGTTAAATACCAATAATTTATTCAAACATTCTACCAAATGAAAATATATTTGTACAAAATTAGTTTATCACACTAAATTAGTTAATTATGGGGCACTTAAAATATTAATTCTTGTTATGGAAATACTGTATCCACAATTTCAGTTTTCGACAATAAATCAGAATAAGATGCCTTAATTTTATTTTTTTAAATTGATCTTTTAAAAACAATGCTATTGTTTCTGTGTTATACATACTAATAGTGTGATTGGGGGAAGTTGAAAAGAGGAAATTTAAGAAATGTTACTTTTTTCTAGGAAACGTTACGAAGCACATTTTAAAGTTCATTGTGAGAAATATTAAAGACCATTTAAAATGATCTGAATTAGCAAAATATAAAACTAAAATTATATCTTTTTCTCGCATTTTTTCATAATATATTACACCAGGCATATATCTGTATATTAAATTTTAAATCATAAATCAGTAGCAATGTCCTATTTCACTCATTAAGTGATATTAAATGCCTCGAATTGGTTTTAGGTGCAACTCCTTATATAACATATTTGACTCTTTTACCCATATAGGTTAATAATTTGAAGCAGTTACCTTCGTTTGCATTTCCAAGACTTGCCTACGCCAACATTGGCTTATCTCAGAGACTAAATACTGAGGGTGAGATCTCCACTGGGCAGCACGAGTCGCTGGAAATTCAGCTCATGCTGGGGTCTTTCTCCACTAAAGATTCATGATGAGCCGATAGTCGTCCTCGTTTAATATACTAGTCAAGTGATCCATTCAAAATCCGTCTTAGCTTAAGAGATGCCCCATTAGTGAGCATGATAAAGATAACGACCCTGCTAAAATATGGGATCTCGATAAGATTTGACAAATGAAATCCTCACCAACAAGTTGCCAGTGCATTTTAATGAATGTGCATAAAGTTACAGAAAAAATATGCAGTAAGATACAGAATAAAGATGAATTCAGATGTTAACTACGTCAATCGACTCTGGCACAAACTTTCATGGTTGTCAATTGTGTTAACACTTTAGGAGTTGGAAACGTGTTGCTATAGTCAATGAAAGAAATGGATAAAGTTATTAAAAACGATTGTGTATATTTAAGTTAGAATAGCGAAGAATAATTAATATAATAATAAATAACTATTATTCTTCAAATATTTATAAATTATGAGAGTGTCTATTGAATATATTATTTACCTAATGATATTTTAAAGAAATATAATTTATGTAAAATAAACTATTCTAATAGCTAAAACGAATAATTCTATTAAAGAAATAAAATTCTAAAAATAATTCAATACATAATTTCACCATAAGTAATGATAATAAATATATAGGGAAATTATATGCAATTAATGATTATATGTCAATAAAAATTTATATTCGTTTACTTGACTGATAGCCTATTTATTCTAAAATTCAAAATTTCATAAGATTTATTGATAATTATTTAATTTATAATGAAAGTTAAATTAGCTGTAAATTATATTTAACAGTTTTAATTAAAAGAGCATTATCAATTTTATTTATTTTAAGCAAATCCTATTTAATATAAATATGCAATGAATTTGTTGCTAACGATTTTTTTAATTTATGGAATACTTAGCCAAAAATTATAAGTTTAATTAATAATAAGTTTTAATTAAATACATAAAACTTATTATTAAAATTAATAATAAGTTTTGTAGAACTATTATTTATTAAATTAAATATTAGTTTTACAAATCTAATATTGAAAAAATTAAAATAAAATAAATTTAAACCAATAATAAATTTACTCGTTAGAGATTGAAATCAAAATAAAATGCTAAGTAACATTTTTAGCGTTAAATACTATTCATTAAGTTTGATTCATAATAGCTTAGTACGAATGTGTTTAATTTAAAGTAAGATAAGTAAAGAATAATTATCTTAGTAAGATAATAAGTAAAGAATAATATACAAACATTTAATAAAATCTGAAATGCTATCATTTAGGATGCAAATACACTCGTGTCTATAAATTAATGATAATGTAAGTTCAGGCAAAGAAAGAGACAGAAGCAAAACGAAATGTGACTTATTTGTAAAGTCTATTTATTAAACAAAAGTTAAAGAGCAAAAATATGCTATATGTTTGACTTCATTAATAAAAATTGCAATTTTTACCTCCCTGGGGCAAATTTCAAAAAGAACCTATTTACAAAAACCAATATAATATGCTTGGTATGATGGTTAATACATAGTATGTCCCCCAGACGATGCAATATAACGCCTAGGCATGCTGAGTATTAAATTATTGATCTGATCTTGGGGAATATTACACCACTCACATCAAGCAATGCTCTCCAAAGTTCCAGTAGACATGTGGGAGGGGGTTGACGGGCTGCAATTCGTCGGCCAAGCATGTCCCACACAATTGCCTATTGGATTCAATTCCGGTGAGTATGCTGGCCAGTCCATAAGGATGATATTCTTCAATTGAAGGCATTCGTCTACAATGTTTGCACGGTGAGGACAGGCGTTGTCATCCATAAACAGAAATTCTGCACCCATGGCGCCCCGAAACAAACGTACATGTTGTTCCAGAATAACATCCCGATATATGTGGCCTGTCATGGTTATATTCTGAACATGCAGGTTAGTTCTGGAACCCAGAATAATTACTCCCCAAACGAGCAATCCTGCACCACCGTAACAGTTTCGTTCAATGGTGTTCTCTTGGTGGTAACGGGTACCTGGCCCTCTCCATATGAAAGTCCGGCGAGAATCAGACTGAAAGCTAAACCTGGACTCGTCGGAAAACATTACACAAGACCACTGTTGTGATGTCCACAATGCCTACTCTCTACTCCAGGCTAACCACAGGCAAAGTGAGTTGCGGTAAATGGAACGCAGGACGAGCCTACGAGCATATAGACCAATGTACCCTAAGCGTCTTTGCACGGTCTGCTTTGAAATTATCGTACCGGTAGCTGAAGAGAGCTGACGAGACAGGTCTGATGCTGTGCTCCGTCTGTTTCTTTTGGCAGTATCTGTTAAATACCGGTCCTCATTCGGTGTTGTAACTTGGGGGTGACCTGTGCTGTAACGTCTACTAAGAATACCATCATCTTGGAACCGTTGCCAAAGCCTGGAAATAACACTCTAAACGATTCCAAGTTCCTCGGATACTTCCAGCTGGATACGTCTACATTACAGATGGCCGATAATTGTACCACGTAAGATATCATCCAAATGCTTCCTTTGTGCCATAACTTTGCGGTCATTGCACTGAAAGGCTTTTGAAGCACTTGTGAACAGTTTTACACTTCTTTGCAACCATTCCTTATACACTCCTTTACTAAACTCTCTTCATTGTGACGTACTATCAGCACCATCTGGTGGCTTCTTGTAATTTGCATATTATTCTTCAAGATGTGTGCGATAAATCTACATGTGAAATTTTTATTTTAGAGTTCAATTTCTGTGTGACTCTGAATTATCCTTAATTTATGGACTTGAGTGTATATCATTCACTGATATCTTTTCAAACAGAATGATCCGTATGAATTTACAACAATACCGTTGTACATAAAAGAAACTTTTGAGTATGATATATTGCTTATATTTAGACACAGCATCTTGACTCCGATTTTCAAGTGCATATATAGTTAACCAAATGTGATCCTTAAGCAGTGTTCATATTGATCAGATATATAACTATTTTGTCAACTTTTTAAAATACTATATTAATTATAATACTAAGTATAGCATAAATGTATTTATATATAATTTTAATTATGTTTTTAGGACATATGATGATTAAATTAGCAGATTTTTAAAACAAATTTTATACATTTTTTTCTTTCTTATAGTATTAATGTCTTAAAACTAAGAATAAACTTTTGTACCACACTTCATTGTTCGTTTTGGTTTAAAGTCGATAAAACAATCTCTTAAAGGTCACAAATATTTTATTGGTATGAAATTCAACAGCATACAGGAAGTTTCAGCTGTAGCAATTACTACACAGCTCTAATTCAGCTAAATACAACAGGAAACAGCTCTCAATCACAGAACTCTTTAACACCCCAGATAGACAACAGCTTCTATGCACTATACTATCATTCAAGACTGCTCGTTTTCTCTTACTCATCCGTGACGGCAGATATTATTTATACCTGATTTGGATTGGAAATCTAGGAGTGTCTAGCCGAGTTTCTGGTACATTTTAGGCTATCTCGCTGAATATTGGTCCTAGAGCTTCAATGCTAAATTTTTCTAAGCTGATCTGTTTTTCCATCTCACCAAGAATCTCCCGAAAAGCGTCTCCAAGTCACCAAATTATAAGAAATGATGTTTCATTGTAGACTACGCCTAAATTGCGCAATGTTTACCCAAAATCTAAATAATTTTGATCTGTATTAGATATTTTAAGACAAATGCAAATAATTTTTATCAAGTTGTAACATTATTCAGTTTCTGGTATAAATTTGCATTGGTTTTATTATATTTTTTCACATGTAAATAAAAACTGAATTACCATCATTAAACACTGTTATACATTATATATTTACAATTATTATATTTAAACTATTGTGACAGTATTTTAAATCAAGCAACGAGATTAATATGATAATTTTTATAAGTATTTTATAAGTATACTTTTGGAAAAATATTTCCTTTTGAATTTATTTAATAGATTTCACTCTCTTATATGTCTCACTACATATGTAGTATTCTCGATACTGATTTTCAAACTATAAAAATTGATACTACAAAAAGACTTGTTACGCATGCTGAATTTAGACTAGAAGATGAAGATGTAATAGTTTATTTTTAAACGTACACATACAAAATACTTAGTGATAATGACAACTACGATATATTTAAAGAAAAGAAATTGTACACAGTTATTTTCTAATACAGCAATTGCATTTGAACTTCGTAGCCTAGTAAAAGTTTGTTATGATGTCAGGTGTAAGAAGGAAAAATGCTCTGAACCCTTGCAACAACATGGACTATCAACTCGGCAACTGTAGTTTCAGCTGACTTCAGAAAACAAGATAGACAGGAGTGCTATCTTTGGAGTGATCAAAATAAACTTAACGCAGAAATGGCTTTATGGGTCTTTTACAGAAGAGCCCCAGTTAAGTTTACAACACCATAAGGGCCGCACTAATTTAGGCTGCAACATGCTTTTTAGTGCAAACTATGCCAGGGTGTGACATTGTTATACTGACCCACCACAAATAGTGTTGGTATAGAGCGCCTTTGGGTATCCAGATTGGAAACATCTTCTTCACATTAATGGCACTTTGATTAATGCTTGTCATATTTCTGATGTGTTATATTCTGAACAATACTGAACATTTTATTCGAGTCTAGCATAACGCTTCAGTTTACCAAGATCACAATCATATATTAAGCTTTCATGTTTTCCAGACCTCACACTATTGGAAAACATGAACAGATAACGTCGCACCAATTGTTCACAAGTGACTGTTTTGTCACTATACTTCAATCATTACAGTCAACAATGGTGGAATCATATTTAAGCTGCAAGTCCGATTGTACCTGGGAATGCCAAATGATTGTGTTTGACTCGATACTTAGGCATAAACGTGCTGTTTTGGCTACCAGAATTGATTCTTTAGGTCTATGTTTTCAAAGTTCCTGTATAGTTAATCACTTATCATTTTCAATGTAATATATTAACGAAATGCTATTATTTTGTTTTCAATATTATGTTGTTTGGATTTCTTACTTGTGTGTACAACAGTTTTAATGGCTAGTAGTATATTTCGAATCTGAATCCGCAGAGATTTACTGATAAAAATATTTTTTCAAAAATCAAATATAATGTTATTAAGAATATTCTTATTTTAAAATGAAACCTTGTTTGACAGATTTCAGGGTCACCAAAATAAAAATGACAATGTTGGGCACATATCTTGCACTATTGGATGCAACGTTAGAAATAAAGATATCGCTTCGATGTCCATTGTTTATCCTTTATTCCTTCATCTCTTTGCACGTATTTGATTGTCATCAACGTGAAGCGAATGTTGGAATTGGTTACGAAAAAAGATATTCTTTCAATTGAAATTATACCAGCTTGAATGCGAGTCGCAACATTCCACAGAAAATTTAGTTTCAGTCAGGTATAATATCTTCATTTGATTGTTGTAAAATAATCATCTTCAAAAACAAAGCATTGATCTCAGTGGTTCTCAACCAGTTGATACTATGTTGCATCAGATTGTTAATATAGCCTTCCTAGAGTATATGTAACCGATTCCTTAATTGCTCATTTCTTTCATGCAGTGATTATTCAGCGCATGCTGTTAGCACAGACAGTGACTTTCTTAATTAACCATAAATTTTAATGTCTTATCTTCTAGTAGGCCAATTGATTTATTTGACGATGACAAGACATTACTCGGGTGATATTACTGATAACCTAACAGATATTTGTAGGGTGTTATAAGCTTTGCTTATGCACACAATGTATATTATTCTGGGAGAATTTTATCTATATAGAGAACAATATTTACGTACCTATGAGAACACACAAGCTTACATTCACCAAAACCTTTAAATTTTAATATCAGTTAATAGAAAGGTAAAAAAACGAGAACCTTTATGATTTGTTCACAATCCTTCACAATGGCTTACCATTGTGAAGGATTGTGAAAGCAAGAATCATAAAGGTACCATTGTGAATCCTTCACAATGGCTTACCAATTTAAGAAACCCAAAACATTTTCAAGCACAGTCTACAATAATTCTGCATGTAGAAAATAAAAATTAACACTAATATCTTGCTGTTTAACTGTCCTTTGAATCAAACTTTTAAAAAAGAACTAACTCAAACATTTA